>CAJNOQ010001144.1:0-35286 GCA_905250885.1 Didymodactylos carnosus | reverse complement strand
ATTCTTTCCACGTGCGGTTGAATCCTATAAAAACCAAATGTGTGCAGACTATTAGAATTATAGTCTAAAAACACGCTTGTGTCTAACGAGCGAGTGCGGCTTACCCCTTTATTTATATTTTTTATTGTATCCGATATACGAAAACTTTTCGTTTCACAACCTTTTGATACTTTTTTTATAGACTTTTCATTTTATCTACATTGTAGTGCAAGCGGGCAACAGGCCCGGGCATTGCTCACGCAATAAATCATCATCATCATCATTGAATATATCATTTTAGTCAAATAGCAATACTCTTATCCAATAATAAATTAATCAGAGTGAATATAAATAGTCGGAATTTTGTGTATAACATATCCGAAGAAAAAGACTTTTTCGTTCTGAAATGTTAATGTTTCTCTTCCTCTTTGAATTCACCATTTTTGTACTAGAGGAACTCATATATAGGCAGATTGTAATGTAATAATAATAAAAAATATAAATAAAGGGGTAAGCCGCACTCGCTCGTTAGACACAAGCGTGTTTTTAGACTATAATTCTAATAGTCTGCACACATTTGGTTTTTATAGGATTCAACCGCACGCGGAAAGAATTTGTTTCAAATTTACGGTCATGCATCAGATATAAGTTGACAATAAAAATATTCAATGATGAATCAGTCTTAATAGATCATGAACACTAAAAAATATTCCAATGTATCATGTCTCAAATTAAGATGAAGAAAATTCTTTTTTTCAGTCAGAAAGAGAAGTTCATAGTTATTGTTTTGGGATATATTAAGTGTACTTTAACGATAGTGAGTGCACATTAATACAAAAAGCTATTGGGGCGCGATGGAACAAAACATTGATGATAATAACGAAAGAAATGATAATCTGGGTGAAATACTTTCTGGATACATTTCACTGACGGATGATTTAGAAAATGAAAATCTCTACGATTTGCTAAAAATTGCTTTTGGTTAATTAAATTTGGTGACATAATGGTTGGATTTGTCTACGTTTGAAAAGATAATGAAATATTAAAAACAAGAATAAAAAAGAAAATCAAAAACAAGTCGTAAGATGCATATTTTATTTCGAAACCAGGATGGATAAGTATAGAATTAAATATACATACATTAACAACGATTACATTACTTGTACAAGGTTAACAAATATCATCTATCCAGGGCAGTTTTAAAGGATCTTTCGAATGAGCTGATGTTCGAAAAAGTCGGACGTAAAATGGATAAGGTTTATCAAAAATCAAGGTTGAAAAGGCGGCTCCGGGAGCTTTCCAGAGCCCTCGAAAGGTTTTCCGATGCTTGAGATAATATACAATACTATGCGATGGTATGTGAGCCTTTCGATAGTAGGAGATGATGTAAGGGGCTCTACGATGCCATGCGCAAAATTACCCAATTACCAGTTTTAGACGTGTTAAAACTTGAATGTGAAGTTTTAAATGATATACAAACTCGTGTATGTTTTAGACTGAAAGACAATGCATATATGGCGCTCAGAAATGACTTCGTTACTGTTTCCCGATTTCTGGGTTCTCTTCTTGATCCGCTGATGACGTCGTCAAAAAAAGACTTTTTATTCTTAGCACAGAAAAAGTTATTTTTGCCAAATTAATCAACAAAAAAAGGAAACAGCAAAGTTTGCGGCAGCACTGTCGAATTTCCAGCACATGTGCACTCAAAAACATTTTACATCGCTTGATGTCATCTCATCGGCCGAACTCAAGGGGGAAATAAAAAACACTACACTACAAGCGATTGTCTACTATACCTCACTACACATTCACTACATATGTACTACACATTCGAATGTTCAATACATTCATGAGATGCATGAAAAGCCGATCAAATGGAAAAAATAAGATCAGATTCGTGATCAGATGCGTCCGACGAATCAGAATACGTGTTTGAAATTTCAAAAGCTTTTCCACTTGATTTTTGAAATAGCGGCGCCTTACTTAAATTAATTTAGTACCCAACATGACATTCGAAAATCCTAAATAAATCAGTTTATTTTAATCTCCAATAACAGTAGAAGCCGAGCGATCCTGATCGAGTTCGTATTCTTTCGATTTGATGAGTGGATTGAATCAGAAGACCGGGAGACATACAAGTGACTTGCCAATCCGGTAAAATGAAAGTTCTTTAAAAATCCCGATACATGTGCCAGTTTTATGCGCGGTACTGAATGTAGAGGGTGACGTGTATTTCTGATATCATCCAGCAGTCTCGGTAAGCAGCTGATACTCGCAATCCATGATCTAGCACAGTTTATTGCTGCATTTCCTCAACTGGTACAATACGGTAAAACGGTAACGGTATCGGGCGATACTAGATACATTTTTCATACTTAGGTTAGTATAACTAGGTGAGATGTCTTCGCAAACCAATTGATTCAAGTTTCTTTTTAAATAACCGGTGAATACATTTCGAAATGAATAGTAGTATAATAAACACCGAATGCATAACTATGTATTACGAGACGTTTCGTACAATATCTTAGTACATCCTCAGTCAGAAATAATACGTATTACGTGTGTACGTGTATACGTGTATTATTTCTGACTGAGGATGTACTAAGATATTGTACGAAACGTCTCGTAATACATAGTTATGCATTCGGTGTTTATTATACTACTGTTCATTTCGCAAACCAATTTTGAAACAGTTCTGAAGAGGCAATTTTAAAGTAAAGTAAAACGCTTCAGACCCTCAGCTTTATGCCGTTAGACAGTCCTTGAACTGAGCTACGTTTCGACTATAAATAAAGTCATATTTAATCCTTTTTTGTGACTATTTTACATCCATTATAAAAATGTGTAGGAAGCTCGTTTTGGAGCATATTTTATAAAATTTATCACCAGGTCAGCCTAAATGTTGACAGCTTGAAATGCGGTCACTGCAAAAAAAATTTTGAAAACGACCGGTTGAAATAAGAACGAATGTTACTTGCGTAGGAGGATTTCTTGCTTAACCCTTTGACTACCGAATAGTAGTAGTAGTAGTACTCCATTTCAATAGATTATGTACTAATTTTAATGAATTACATCATGAGAAATATGAAAAAAACAGGTGTAGCTTTTTTTATACTATGGTAGTCAAAGGGTTAAAGTAGAATATTGTGTGAGATAACTTCAGAGCTAATCGATTTTTCTTGTCTATATTCATAGGCACAGCGAGTGAGTAAGACCGTCCAAGTTTTCAGAGCTTCTAACTTCATTAGCTTATGAGTCATGCATGATAGATCAAATCTAAAGATGTGAGTGCCAGATAGGGGATCTCTGGACTTTTGTATGGTCTACTCGGGATGGATTCCATTGTGACTGTATCTATTTGAAACCAATGAAGTTCAAGCGTCTGTGATCGGTTTGATTTCAGTTTCTTTACTGTTCGATAAAGTTCAATATTTGAACGAAAACCTCGGATTATTAACTGAAGGTTGTCATCTTGAATTGAATTTGTTTCAAATGAGAGAATATCAAACGTAGCGGTCGTTACTGTATTACGGGTAAATGAGTTCATCACACTGATCGTGATAGGGCATCCCATTGAGTTGTAAGCAACATACGAGCCGTACTTAAATGCACAATCGAAGCCCGTATTTGACCAGAATCTCCTTGCATAACTTCGTTCCATGTAAGAGACATGATCCCAATAGAGATCGCAATACGGATTCGGCACTCTGTTGAAATTGCGCACGGACGAACAATTGGGAATATCCTGGAATGCTATTCTGCGATAAACTAAAATAAGCAAAAACTTTGTTTTCACGGCAGAGAACTAGTCAACGGTGTACAATAGCCTAAGAATGGTGCTCAGCGAGGTCTAGGATGTCCATAAAATTTGAGCTCACTCGGAAGAACCTGTAGTAGGTTTTGGCGCAAATTCTGATGGTATGTGACCTTTCGTAAACTGAGTGCTGTTTCATGAATACAACCCGATGTACTATCGAACTGTGTCAAAATCAAGGCTAAACCTTTACTTGTAAATTTTTTCGGAACTTTTATACCAACAGGTGGCCTGTATATAACTTATAAAAGCTATAACTCTGTCATAGTGACTTTGTTTGCCGAAAAATTTTCAGCGTTTATACAGTTTCACCTCTTCTACACCCCCGAACTTGTCGATATGCCTCAACGCATAGAATATATTCTGCCGAGGGATAAAGGCGAAAGAGATAACTAGATTTATGTGCGTTTTATGCAAAACACGATGAATTTCAGATGGATCAGTAGTAGATTTCCGTTTATCCTGATAAAAGAACAACTTTTGTCTTACATGAATTAGAAGGGGAAGCTCGAGAAACAAACTCTCTCAAGTTTTGAGCAATGCTTACTTACTTACCACCACTATCAGACGTTGATGCTCTGCTAGGAATAGTAAATTTTTGCAGACGATGATTGCCGGTGTCGACTATATAGAGTTGATTACTGTGATTTTTATCGATGAACACTTTTCGTGGAAGGAATAAGTGGCCTGGTCCCTGACCAAGACTAGTGCCTAGAATTACTGTTGGTACTGCTTTGTTCGAACTGGGACGAAGCGACAATTTAATAATTCGATTATTTCCAGTATCAGCAACATACAGCGCCCTATTTGAAGAGTCCAGAGTCATCGACATTGGATAGCTAAGCTGATTCAAATAGAAACCTTCTCCATGACCACCAATAACAGTAACTCCACCTGTTTCTCGATCGTTCAGTGACCAGCGTTGGACACGATGATTGAAATAATCGCAAATAAAAAGGTTATTTTCACTTTCGTCGACACATATGTCTGTTGGATAATTCAGCTGGTTCGAAGACGAGCCCCTCCCCTGTCCGCCAGCAACAACAACACCCTCGCTATGGCTACTATCTTTCACATTTCTCCATCTTGTGACGCGATGATTGTTGTAATCTGACAAATAAATCCATTGTTGTTGATGGTCAACAAACAAACCATAACATCGATCAAACTGATCGTGATGGTCACCTCGACCATTTTGTCCAATGACAGTTTGAACATGAATATCCATGTCTCCAGTTAGAGAAAATTTTTGAATTCGATTATTTCTGAAATCGCTAATAAATATTTCCTTTCCTTCATCGTCAGCAAACATCGCCACCGGTGAATCTAATTGATTCACTGTAGAATCTGAACCTTCGCTACCAGAAATGACGCTAGTTTTGGATCCAGACAGTTTCAAAATACGTGAATTGCAGAAGTCAGCCACATATATATCATTGCTGTTGTTCGTAACAAAAATGTCAAACGGATAATGAAGCTGATCTAGTCGACTACCTTTGCCATCACCCCCGAGAACCGTCGATACAGAAAATAAACACGGTGTTCCGACAGAGGCAGCTGGCGATGATGACGAAGGTGCCTTCGATGAGGCAATGCGATCATTTTCGTTGTGTGCAATAATTGAGCGGCGCCCCTGCTCTTGTTGCTGCTTTGGCGGACTGATTAAAGGCACAAATGGAGATGTAACCCTAAAGCAAAACGTAAAGTTCTTTATGTGTAATAAGTACACTTCTGCCTGAAAACCTCTCTCACTTTTGGCGCTCTATTGTCTCTGGAGCAACAACGATGCTTGTATAAGTTAATGATGGTAACTGCTGTTGTACTTGTTCTAAAGCATTACTGACCGATTTGTCAGGCACGACTGACTGATGTGATGTTGGATCTGTACTAACAGATCTGCGGTGATCAAATGGAACAGCACTAGTGGGCACTCGGCTTTGTCTGTTTTTGCTACTCCACATCATGTTCTGATGTAGTGGACGACGTTTTTCCACGCGTTCTTTTGGCAGACTGAGCCCGAATGACCCATTCGTTGTTGCTGTTTCAAAGCTGAAGAGACAAGGAACATCATCATTGTTATAGATCCACTAATGTCTTTTGTCATATTTACTTTGCTGTTTCTAAATTGCTTTCGGATTTCGACAAAGAGCGTTGCAAAGGGATATACGAACTGTCGGCAGTTAAACAAGGTTCGTCGGACTTTGTGGATGTTTTTACTTCGATCTGAGTCATTGGTGTCTCTACCTTCTCAGCTGAAATAAAAAAATGAGATGACATTAATTTACTTGTTTTCTCAGTAAGACACACTTGTCGAATGCCTCAAGTTGTGCTCACATGGGTCGTGAAACAACGAAAAAAGATTTTGATTGTTGTGCTTCGTTCTCGATATGAACAAATAGTTTCATCTTACCAGGTTGACTAGTGCTGTCTTCAATCGTTGGCGGTGTTAACATTTCTTCTACTTCATCTCTTTCTTGTTCCGGTTGGGCTTGCGTTCTTATAGTTGTATTTGCGCTGTCGAAGAAGGTATTTCGAAGTTCTTGTTCGTCCACTTGGATAGCTGTTTTTGTACTAGTGGATGAAAGTGTGGAGCCAAAGGAACTAAAAGCCAGGAATACACAAATAAAAATAAAAGATGGTAGACTTCTAATTACCTGTCACTTATCGAAACGGTTGTTGACGTTGCGGACTGATGAAGATCAATGGCTACATTATGCGGTATGCTGTTCTCATTTTCAGCCGTTAGGTTCTCGTTGGACGACGGCAAACCAGTTTCGTCAGTGTTATTCTCCTCGTACTTTGAACTTAAAATTTTGTTTATCCGTTCGATCAGCTGCAAACATGTTGGTCGTTGATGATGATCTTGTGCCCATGCCGATGTGATCAACAGCTGAAATTCGTTGTCGATCGTGGTTGTTGTTAAATCCGGTCTTTCTCCCTTCGTCGTCACATTGTAAGGAATAACTGTTTCGTCGGCATAATCGTCATACGGCTTTCGGCCGGTTGCCAATTCCCAAAACACTATTCCCAGACTGTAAATGTCGCTCTCTTTCGTATGCGTGCCATGACGATTGAACAATTCCGGTGCTTTCCAACTTATAGAGCCGACAATATCAGATGGGATTTGTAACGACGCTGATGTTGTTGACTGCAACCAACTCTCTCGTCGAATTTCAGCCAGGCCAAAATCACTGACTTTGACAATAAATTTGTCGTGTCCGTCCTGCTTAAAGAGGAAGTTCATTGATTTAACATCTCGATGGATAATCGGGGGTGTTAATCGATGCAAATAATTGATGCCCTTCGCCATTTGCAGGGCAATTGACCATCGATCGGGCCATGTAAACTTGATCACTCTGTCATCCTGCTGTTGTCGGCGGTGAAGAATGTCATAAAGGGAGCCTAATCCCATGTATTCGAGAATAATAGCATAGAAATTCGGCTCGACACAGGCGCCAATCACATTGATCACATTCTCATAGCGAATTCGATACATTGTCGAAATTTCTCGGTAGAAATCTTCTCTCATTGGGCTCTTCTCGTCTAAATGATTCATTCGAATTATCTTGATGGCAACAGTGTCATGATGTGTGAGCCATAGGCCTCGATGGACATCGGCAAATCCGCCAGAGCCGAGTTTGTTTTCTATCAACAGATCGTTGAGTGGAATGTGTAGAAATCGTTCCCTTTCAATTCTGATCGTTCGGGCGTAATCACTTCGCCTTTGTGCTTCTAAACTCTGCGTGAGATGGGATCTGAACGATTGAAATCGCTGTTCAATCATTTGGTTCATGCGTTTGTTTTGCTGTTGTTGTTCATCCAACATTTGTTTTGCAATCGTGTCCAATTTTCGACTTATATCGGATAAATCTTCTTTCAAATCTTCTTGGTCTTGGTTTCGGTCAAATAATTGTTGAATATTTAAACCCAAACTAAGATCTAGGGCATAATTTGACAGTTGCCTATTCAGTTGTTCAAATTCAACTCTGTCCGTTTGATTTTCATAAACTTTTTTGTACCAGGTATTTGTCGTGAATTTTTCGATTAAGCGATTACAGTTGTCAATACAAGAGAGAAGGCCGCTGAGAAGAGTATGTGATTCGGGCCGAACGACGGAGCCAGACGCCTTTTCGAGACGTTCAACAGAATCGATTATCTGATCAATACGATTGACAAGTCGTTCACACTGCCGTTGATTTGCTTTCACTTGACCGACTTTGTCTCGAATTGATGTATGAAGATCCCTGAGTCGCCCTGTATTTGTGACTGTAGTTGACATTCTAATTAATCGTGCACGATCTTTCTGGAATGTAAAATCGTTCGTAAAGCAGTAGAAAATGAATAAGAATAAGTAGAGTATAAGGCTACTAGAAAATATCATTTGTTAATTGGATAACATCAAACTATATTTTTGAGCTGTAGAAATAATAATAGCGCATCTACTTTTAAATCCATTATTTAATTTTTATTGAAAATTTGACGTTTCTAAAACACAATTTTCACCTTCAAGAAAAGAATAGATAAACAGACTATATTATAACATTAAAGTCAAAAATATAAGTTCGACTAATATATACATATATAGAGAGAACTTATATTTTTGACTCTAATGTTATAATATAGTCTATTTATCTATTCTTTTCTTGAAAATGAAAACTGTATTTTCAGAACGTCGAATTTTCAATAAAAATTAAATAATGGATTTAAAAATGGTTGCTGTTATTATCTCTATAGTTTTAAAATTCTTATCCGTTAATAACTTAACTTTTTACCCCAGCTTGGATAATCGTCGGTCCATTCGTAGAAATGATGTAGTGGAGTAACAAAGCGTCGGATCAAGAAGCTTTATGAAAGTTGTGTAGAGAATTCAATAAGCTACAGATTCGGAGAAAATAACTTTTTTTTGCATTACTTCTTAACTAAGATATTTGAGTCTGAAAATGGAGAATTTTCCAAAACGTGAAAAAATCTGATTTTTTTTTAAAGATTTTTTTCACTTCCACAGATTAATTATTTTTGTATTCGGGTGGTTTATATATACTGCTATGGGCGTCATCTATTTAAAGGAAAGCGTTTAAAGATTATGGATTTTTTAGCAACATCAAAAGTATAATCTCTACCTAGTGATCATTTGTCAAATTCTAAGCCTATCCAGAATTCTGAATATAAATGTAAGTTATCTTAAATCTTTCCTCAAAACACAATTTTCGATATTTTGGATAGTAAAGATCTCGTGTGTTTGTAATAAAAACCATTTTCTAAAACAATTCATGATAGGAAGAACTTTCCAGCTTTATTCAAACCAAGTAAATACACAAGGGCAAAAAACCGCAACAAAAACCATATAAGAAAAACATTAAATTTTCATGTCACTCAATCCGAATGGGTCGTAAATGACTCATTCTGCTCCTCCGCAGTGAAAGGACTTCGGTCAAATTTAACTATACCATCGTCATTTGAGCACGCACACAAGCTCTCCCTGTAGCCAAATTAACACCAGATCTGCTGGATTAGCACCAGAGAGTAATGGCTTAACATTTATTTTTGACCTTTCGATACACTCTCTCACATCATTGCCAAGAATTACAATCAGCGGTGTTGCATATTCAACAAATTTGCATGTCCGCTTACAATGCACTTGAGTTATGAACTAAAATTGTATAAATAATTTCTCTTCCTTGTGAAACTTTATTATGTTAGCATCAGACAAAATGTCATCGATGCACATGAGCGAAGTGCATGTTGATTTGATGTTCTTAAAGTAAAACGGCAAGCGGCAAAAGATACAGATTTATATAATCTTAGTTGAAACGATCAAGCATAATCGATTTTACTAACAGTTACTGTTGTTTAAAAGTTCTTAGCTCACTTACGCTATTCTGTTACAAACTATTCACCTTCTATGTAGTAAAAATTTCATAATGATGAGCCTTTTTATGTCACATATAAAAAGAAAGAAGGGAGTGTTATTGTTATTTCGTTTTCGTTCTGAAAGACCTTGAAAACATGTATAAAATAGCAAATGCTGACACAGACAAATATAACAACAATACCGTTCTTTTCTGTTTCTCCCTTCTGTTTTGACGTTGGTTTCAATGTGTCGAAAAAAAGCATATCTTATTAAAATTTTTAGAGAATAACGCGTTCTGTTGTGAAGAAGGTAAACGAAAATCGTGACACAGGCTAGTGTGAAACCTTCAAAAGTCATAAATAGATTTTGCCTGATTTTTGCTTTGAAAGTGACTCAGTCATTGCTTAAGGCGAAAATGAACAAACTTTCAAAAAGCTTGTTTTAGGAATTAAACTGATCAGAATATGCCGGTTATATTAGAATGGAGTATCTTTCACATTTAATAGTAACAAATCGTATGAATAGTAACTTACTCCTCTTCTGCGGGACAGAGTTAAAAAAACAAGTTGTCAGTTTAAGATAAATTTAATAAAATGTAACTCCCATCCAACTTTATTTATCTTTAAATTTAACTTCACGTAATTGAATTTTAGAGCACATATAAATTGAAATCCAGAAATATACTTAATCTAGTATTATCATATACAGACGTATACTTTTAGCAAGGCATGTCTAACGGTGCACACACGGACATATGTGACCTAAATATAGCAGTATTCTAGCATATTTTACACATCAAGTCAAGCGGTACTCCTTTGCCACTACACTAGACGCATCTAGCAAAAAAGAACTCACTAATGTCGACCCCTTCAAAATTCAAAACCAAAAAGCAAAACCAGTTATTGGTAATTGTACGAATGAGATTACCACAAATGCTATTTTCTAAACGTAAACTTGAATAATATTCTATCTTCTTTGTTTCATTTACCAGAGAATTAATAATCCGAAATAATCACATGAAAACACTTTCAAAAACACAGCTATTTATACATAAATTTACATATAAATTTACACAACACTTGAGAAACACATAGAAAAGAAGAATAATAAGGTACCAGAGGCTGTTATTAAAAGTAGCCTGAAAAGCTATTTACACGGAGGCTGATGACATAAGTTTTTTGCCCAAAAATCAAAGTAACGATGCACAAAACTACGATTTGAAACCTACAAAGTTATCAAGATATCATTAATATTTTCTTCTATAGTCCTGCCTTCGTAATATTACGCTCTAATCAACGCTTGTTGAGTTAGTTTGAATAAGTATGATTTTATCTTTTGAAGTTTGCTGATCCGATGTATATAGTCCACGGATGTGTACATTGGAACAGCTAATGCTACCCTAATTGCCTTGTTCTGAACAACCTGTAGTCTTTCCCATATTTTTTCTTCTCCTGTTAATAGAACAGCTGACGCGTGTGTTATAACTGTTCTGATTAGTGACATATATAGATTGATCATGATTTAGTATTATTTTCTTCTCCAGGTGATCTTGCCAAGAAACGTAACACTGTTATTCTTTGACTGAATTTTCGTTTCTATATGTTGAATATGAGCTCACCATTGCAGTTTTCGGTCAAAGATCACACCGAGGTATCTAGCTGATGTTTGAGGTCGAACTACTGCATTTTCTACGTTCACATTAACTTCGTTTTTATACTTTTTCTTTGGATGAGGTGCGAAGTGTAGCATTTCTGTTTTTGTTGGTTGAATCTCCAGCTTCCACTACTTACACCACTGTTGAAAAGCATTGGCGGCTTCTTGCAGATTTTTTTTTCTAACAATAATTGAAGTCGCTTACCTTTTGAGTTCGTTTTCCTCAATCCCATCTCTTTTAGGGCTCGTTTCGTTCATAGATATAATAATATCATAGTCATGAAAACGAGCATATAGCATATAGCTCTTCTTTGTGCTTTTTTGCTGAAGACATATTAATATGGCAAAATTTCATTTTTTAAAAGTAGCTGATCGATTACTATGCGCTAGAGGATCATTTCTGAATAGCTTTCGTTCTCATTGTCCAGTTTGATTTCGCTTTATCGTTTTTATTATTGCGGTCTTTTGTGCTAAGACTGTTTGCATATTTGTGAAAACATCTTCACTATGTGTTGGTGCATTTGATGTGCTGTTACTTTGTCTTGAAGCCTGAGTATCAGCAGCACCAAGAGTAATATCATTTACCTGTAATTGCGTTTTAGAAGATTCATCGAGTTCGTACTCGTCTGATTGTGAGCTATGATCATCCACGGTTAGTTGCCGATGTTCGTTTTTTTGTTTTGCTTGTTCCATTTCTTTTTTTACTTGTTTTGTTAGCTGACGAAATTGTTTCTCCATTATTTGCGGCAAATGCTGAGTAATTCTTTCGACTGCTCCCATTTTCATTATTATGCTGTTGCTTGTTGACTCCTAGAGAAGGAAACGTAACATGAATATAGTATTGACCAAGATATATGACGTCGGTAGAATAGGAAGAAGAAAAGTTACTATGTTAAACATTATTATTATTATTTATTAGAACTGAGTTAGGACTGGGATCAAAGCTACCCAGTAAAATATCATTAATATAATCATCTACATGAAAAATCTCGGTTAAACACGTAAAGAAATTCAAGCTCGTCCGGATATGGAATACCAAATGAATCTTGAAATAGCGAAAATGGAAATATATCGTGGAAAATTACTGGCCAGTTACTTTCAAAAAAATCAAAAAGGTTTCGATATCTACTTTTAAAGGAAGATTTTTATGTGCATCTATAAGAGAAAGCTGTTTTTCAACCAGAGAGAAAACAGTTCACTCTTACAGATGCACATGTTGGAAAAAACAGTAAATAATTAGCTTATGCACTGAAAGATATGCTTAAGAGCTTATCAAAAATCTTGTATACTTGTACTCTACTGGTATAAAATTTGTACACGATTTATATTCGAATAATCTTACACATATAAACCCTCATACATCTAGTTATACAATAGCAATGGAAATTGCATATTTTCTTATGATTAACTGTGATATTGACAGCCCGTTATCTCAGAAACTACAATGTATCTTATTCTAAAATACAGATGAGCACGGAGTACAACTTGGGCACTTCATGCTGGCATAAAAATCAGAGAGGATTACATCCTCGTGAATTTTATTTTAGCCTGTAAAGTTGACAGAACCTAAAGTGATTGCATTGTAAGTGCTGGAAAATATAAAATTTCTTCTTTTCTCACTTTCTTGCTTAATATATCATTTTTCTGTCTTTTTGATCTTTTTTTCTTCTGTACGCGTATATAAATCCAAGGAATAGAAGGATATTGTAATTGTTCTGACATGGCGAAGGATGTCGATCAATCAAGATTTATATTTTATCGGGATTTTGTAATAGTAAATCTCAAGTACTTTAGTAGTTGCGAAATTTTTGCTGTTTTTGAAAAATGACGTTTTTTTTAAAAATCGGTTGAGTTTAAAAGTTTCAAATTTTCTCTCTCAAAAATTCTTTGAAAGATTAAAACATATATTCTGGATCAGCCCGGAAGATAAGCCATTCACTGCCAGTACCATGTGAAAGACACAAGTGCAGTTATGAAAACGACCCATCCATATTCAAGTAAAACACTGTGGTTATTGCAGTTTATTGTAGGTTTCACTCGATATTATAATCTTTTATGTTCCAAATTTCCTAGAATAGGTGAATGAACGGCGTTGTGCCTATAATTAATAATTTAGCAATAACGGATCAGGTTTCGATTATCACAAGTAATTTTCAGGTAAAGTTGCTTTGGTGTTTACATGCTCGAGTTAGCGTTGAATTGGTCAATTAGGAATGCGGATTTATATCCTGTTATTTTTTCTGATCGTAGAGTAGAAGTAAGAATGACTCAGACAATGGGCCATATCAACATCCTGGGACGAACTGCAGAATGAATTTGAGCCTGAAATTAGGCCGTTCTGGCGTAAAAATATCGTATTGTTCCACATTGGAAAGACGAGTGATGTATGTTAAAGTAAGATGCCCAAAATTTAAACTTCGAGTTGAAAGGACGGGGAACAGTTTCTGCTAGAAAAATGGCCCGATATGATTTTGAGTGAAAATGATCGGAAATGCTTCTCTTTTCACTTCCCAACAACTGAAGTCGATCTACGAATGGCTACAAAGAGCGTGAAAATTACCTAAACATTCCTGTGACAAAGCCTTATAGACAGCTTGAAGATGTCTTATTTTCCTCAGAATTCTTTGCTCTATTAGGCTATATGGTTTGCAAAATCTTCTGACCAAAAACCAAGGACTCGGTTTTCTAGCAGTCAGGTTTTCCAGAAACCCTATTATCAACTTTTCTCATGAAACGACGATATGCACCTCATCTGTTAGAAAAATCTTCGGGCTATCCAAAACAGTATTCAGATTGGTCCCAGCTTTTACCGAAAAATAAAAAACAAAGGAGTTCTTGGGATTATGACACACTGTACTACATAGATAACACCCAAACGCTTCTCTTCGATAGCGTTAAAGACTAACCCAATCTGTCTGGATATTCTGACCAGCTCACTTTGTAAAGAATTTAGAGGACTATCCTGTTTTTGAAAAATCTATAATTTTTTGTTACAGCAGAAAAATGCCTAATCTGTGGTGATGGATTCCTGTAACTACAACTGTTTATAGAAAAGTACAGTGTGTTCCAAAAGCTCGCACCCAAAAAAATCTCGAATACCTTCGTCATTTCTTAACTGAACTACAAGAATGTTTTTTTGTTGGATAGAGGAACTTTCCAAGTTCTATTCGATATCTTTGGAAATTTTTCTTAATACTTGAAAAAATGTGTGAGTTTATCATGGCAAAGTTCAGATTTTTTGGAACTTTTCTTATTAAACTATGTCCTGCAAAAACTTTTTGAATAAAACATAAATAATTTTTAATATTAAAGTAAAGTAGATGATTTCCCTTTTCAGTCCGGTGGACTTATATCCTGGTCGGAATAAAACCCCGATCGGCCTATACGATATACCTCGATTGGGTTACAAAGCCTGGTCGGGATATTCTGCATAGCCAGATCGATCTATAATAACAATGAATAGTTGTTCGGGGACCTGTTTTATATTTTAACAAAAACGGACAATGCCATTTTGGAGAGGACATTGTCCGTCCAATGCATTGTTCAGGGTATTATCAAAAGTTCGATGAAAACTCGCAGATCATGATCGCGATATAAATTATATCCTGATGACTTTTTCAAAAAACTTTCGTTTTGGGAAAAAATGAAAGCTGATAACTGAGATCTAATAGCAACACCAGATAGAGCACTTTAAGCTGTTTATAAAGTATTGCAAATCTCCAAGTATCGGATGATGACAACCTGGAACAGAAAGGTTTTATCAATGTACTGATATATGCTACATCAAACCTTTTGTCGCTCTCTACTGTAGAGTAAAACTTGCTAAATATAAGTCAATTGATGTATAAATTGAAATATGGTCGTCATCAATGGCTGATCACATATATTTTAACACATTGCACGCTGTCCACTGATATATCAGTAGCCCAATTTGTTCTATTCAATGATGTCGTCAGCGGGCAATGGGTTAAGTATGCTTTTTAACATGTTGAGTAACATAGCTCGAATGGGATATATATCCTGATTGAAGTGCTGACTTTATCTCGATTGACATATGGATCTCGTTCAGGATATACTCTATAAGCCGATCAGAAACATTATCCTGTTCAGGGCATAAGACGTCAAACCGAACTGTCGTTCAAGTAACAAAACAATTATTTTCTTTTATTAAAAAATGGCTGGATAGTGTGGATTTCTTTAGCCATGGTTGTTCCATACCATAAAGCTAATCAATTTTTTTCAAATACTGTTAACTAAGAAAAGAAAAACTGCTGGCGGAATTTCATTCATAGAACGTAGTCTTACGAAGTGAAATAGTTCGAAGGTCTGTAAGAAGTTGGATCAGGCTATTGCAGAAACCGGAATTCGCAGGTCATGTCAATGTGATGTAATTTTTAGTTTTTTCTAAATGATAAAACTCAACTTCGACCATTAAAAATATGGTTAGATCTAATACTTAGCACATCTTTTCGGAGCGCTCGTTTAGGAAGGAAAATAATATGTCAAAAAGACCTACGTTCGTTGAATTACAATGTCGTTACGGCATAATGTTCATCACGATTGGATGGAGTAGTGAAGCGAGAATCATGCAGTATAGCGATTCATATCAGGTCGTCATTAAGAAAATCCATATAAAAAGGAACATGAACAAAGATGTACTGATTTTCTTTCTCGTTTGTTTATCAGTCGTAAAAATTTGAAGACTTCATGATGTTACCTCTCCACACTTTTGTATGTTATAGCATGTTTTAGATGGGCATACTCTGTTCCTGGCTGTCAAATATCATGTTAATTACACGGCTTTATGGCATTAGTAATAATTGCCAGAATTATATGCAACTTCTTAAAATTCGCCGAACTCGACAAATTTAAAACATGCTTTGATTTTGATTTTAGTAGAATCGATACATCACATTTACTTAATTTCATCAGAATGTGGCAAAATCACAGCAGAATGGAACGGAATCTCTCAGTTCGTATGCAGGACGTTGTAAACTGACCAACGTTCATGTATGCATACTCACTTTCTGCTTACGAATTGGTAGATTCAAATGTATGTGGAGCGCTAGAAAGTGAGAGACGGCTACATGAATTCTTATAATTTCCATGTAATCGTGAATTTCTTTTTGCCAGTGTTCCTTCATGGAATCTATGCCTTTTGTACCTAATCTCATTATTTTAACTCAGACATATATATCATACAGAATCATACAAAGAAACGATGTTTTCTCACCATTCATTCTTCATTTGCATTCGATACATAAGAAATGAAAACTGATCTGTGTTTCGTTGATGAAAAGTAAAAAAAAACGTATTCATCTTAATCACTTAAAGATATGAGATAAATTGAATTCATTTTCTCACATTTTGTTTTATTTTGCGAAGCAACTAGAACTATCTTGACTCTATTCATGAACGAAACGACAATATATATACTTAATAATATATCATTTTATGATGATGTTGTATCGAGTTCTCATTTATCATCTCGTGCGCATACGATAATCAATTGGATACTACGTATTTGTCTTCCACCATTTCTTATTTTATCCGTCATTGTCAATGTTTTGCTCATCCGAATGTTCAAATCTGAACGATACCAACATTGTTCAGCTAAATGGTACATTCTGTTCAAAGGTGTATACGATATTCTGTTCGTCTCTATTGTCGTTACACATGAATTTTTCTTTACATTCAACATTCGAATTTTGGGTAAACATGTGTTATTGTGTAAATTGATTGGATATTTACATTCCGTATCTGACGACATTACCATCTTGCTGTTAGTTGTTCTGTGTATTGATCGAATGTTATATTTCACATTTCGCTATACGAGCACACCTCGAACGTCCTTCATTATTTCGCTATTGATTATGAGTATTTTCTCATTCGTCGATATTCATCACATGATTCGTCTGCAACACCTCAAATCGAGAGACATTTGTCATAAAATTGAAATGGAAATACTCGGTTATCAGTTTGAATTATTATTGTCGTATGCCTACACCATTATTACATGGGCTTTAATCTTATTTTGTATCATCGATATGTCCCTAACTTTCTGTATCAACAAACTAAAGCAACGGCAACGAAATGGTAATGCATCCCATGAAATGACCACTAATCGCTCAAATGATACTGTTCAGTTAATTGACAATGACGGTAAAAATATAGTCTAACCAGTGATACTGACAAATTCTGATTATTTATTTCAGATAATTACAGTCAATCGCACATAGATTTATTTGTTGCCTCAGACGAGTCCGATCAACGTTCCAGTGAACAGGTGGTAACCAATGGTGTCTGGATAATTTCGACTTTTTTTGCGTTTGTCTCAGTACCGAATTTTATTGCTTATGCAGCAATGCCCCATATCAGTTATTCGGGTAGATTTGATTGGTACACATTCTACTACATCACTGTCATACCTCTAATATCGACACATGCCCTAAGTTACTTCGTTTTTCGTTATTCGGAAGAGCGGCAGTTGGCAGCAGCTAAGAAATTGCGACGCACAGTTTAAACACGAATGAACATAATTATATACAATGTTATTCTTTTATTCAACATTTTTTTTCACTAAATAGTACTACTCACCTATTCTTAGCCTTTTGTACTTAAAAATGTCCCCATCAAGTATTAATTTGCCCAAATTATTGATATTAATGATATATTACAACGAACCTTTTGATTCAATTCATTACACGTCAAAGCAACGTCATACAATGATGCATAGAATAGATCGTTTTTGTGTTTTATTGCTGTAAGAAGAAAATAAGAACTGATACTCTAACGTATAAGTCACTGCACGCATATTCTTTACGAAATATAAACTTTTTTGTAAAGAAAATGCGAGCAATGAAAGATGCGTATGTGTGTTAAATATCCTGTATATATATATTGATATCATCTTTATTTTTCGGCAGAATGGAACATTTGCATCGTTTCAATAAAGCTTTTTAAGGGGAGGGGTGCCTCATTTAGATTTTTCTCTAACGTTCCCAGTTTGTAGAGGACACTTCGAAGTATATGTCCTGAAGTTTTTTCGCCTTACTGACGTTATTTGGCTGAGAAAAAAATTAATTACTTAAAAAAATATTGTTAAATTTTTGAACAAGGGATTATTATTAAAAAAATTCCTGTCCATCCTCCATTCATCATAAAGCTTGGTTCTTGCCTAGATCGATAGATAAATGTGTGGAAAATATTTATTACGAGAAAATATGCAAGAATTTTTGTTCTTTCCTTCCTGTTATTGACTAATTAGTACTAATTAACGTTAATTTAGCCTACTCTACTAGGATAAAGTCTTATTTGTAAAATAGCAAAGCAACGAAAAGATTCAAGCAATACCTTATCTGACAGAGAATTTCACGGGCTACAATATGGACTACCTTAAACATTGAAGAATTCGTTTTTAGTCGCTCGATAAGTTTGGTAAGTCGAAAATTTAACAATATTGTTTAAGTAATTAATTTTTTTCTCAGCCAAATAATTTCATTAAGCCGAAAAACTTCCGAATATACACTTCGAAGTGTCCTCTACAAAGCGGGAAGGCTTGAAGAAAAAATTCAAAACTTGAAAATATCGCTGGTTTTTGGCTCACCGAAGATTTTTTTACCTAACCTTACGGCTAGTTTCGCCCGAACCAAGCATTTTAGAGCAAAACTCTGAGTGCAAAAGTTGTTCAGAATTGAATTTTGGAAAAAAATCCATACAAAAATTAAATTTATTTGACGATCTGAAAGTGATTTACGTCAGCGTATATCTACACGTGCTTTTCTTCGATTATTATTTGTTTCACTCGTTGTCCCCTTTCTGTACGTTGGCCTTCAAAATATTACACAGACATTGGATTTTTTCGCTGCAACCAGGCAACTAAAGGGAAAAAAATGCATTTATCTTAAAATTCTATCATTCAAAGACATTTTAGTTCGGAAAAGAAGATAAACATTGCCACGATAATCAGCGCATTCGATAGCTTGTGTCAGAGACGGGCGAGTTACGCAGTTAGATGTCTAGTTTAAAATAAAACCAACCCGATGTCTCTAGGTTGAAGTATGTTAAAAGATGTGTCCCACAGTGGAGGGTGGTTTTTGACCTTGGACTCTGGAAAACTCCGGAACGGTAAGAGACAGCGATAAAAAAAATCTCATAACCACACTTTGATATGGCAAACATTTACTGAAAGCGTCATCAAAATCGGATGTAAGACAAAAAACTTTTTCTGAAGGGGAGCCCTTAAAGAAGAAGATCAATAGTAACGCACAATGCAGAGAATTTTTCCTTCATTAGACGTTGTTTTTCTTATACGTTTTTGTGTACTTACCAGTAATCTAAAATACATATTAAAAAATTGACATCCTTAAGATAAATAAAGTTTTGTCTAAAATAAAAGAGATAAAACATTTTTCCACAAGTTGGATTGAGGAACAAGGACTAAAAGTTTTTGTGAATAACTGGATGTCGATGTTTTCGGAAACTAAATGACTACCGGTGTAGTAAAAATCGAAGAAATCGAAATGGAGACGGTATTTTGATACTGAGAATAAACTCATTGAACGAGCATATCAAAAGAAGGAATGGTAAGTTGAACTCGATAAACATTTTATCAATTTCAAACAAACAAAAACGATAAACAGAAACATAGACCTGTTAAGAGAGCTGAAGTCGATAGTAACACTTTGTATTTCAAAGAAGAGCGATTTTGGTTTCTAGAAAAGCCCGCCAGATCATCATTTGCTAAAGGAAGGTTGGGATCTGAATTTCTTAACGAATGGAGAAATAGAAATGTTCAGTTATTTCGGAAAGAAGTGGGGCACGACATTGGCTCTAGAACAGGTATCTATTGTTATTCTTCCTCTTGCAGAAAAGTTCGTTCAGTGATATGTCCACATGGTCCACAGTGATTGATGGCGATGATCATCTTATTTTCTGTTCGATATATATACATATACGTCGTTATGTGGCGGATGTTGATGTTATCCAGTCTGAGTTGAAAGCTTCTATATTATTAAATAAAATAATGCCTTTAATTGAGTTCTTCGTACACATATTATTCCGGTTTATCACCCTTTTCTCAACAAACAATTTTAGCGAAAGTAAAACCAATGTGATCGAAATAAAAGGATCGTGGTAATATGATCATATTGTGCAACTACTAGCTAAATGGAAAAGTTTTTTTCTTTCTATATGCATCCGCACCGCGTATGATCAAACTCTGTGTCTAGTCCGTATCTTTTGACTTTAGTGTCAAACTGTTCGGCAACCACCATCACCCATTTTAATATTTGCGAAGAACTTTTTATGCAGAATTCATCTCGTTCCTCGTTCAAGTGTCTATAATAAACTGTGTCGTAATTCGCATGCGAAGCATCTGAATCTCGTACCTGATGTAATTCATCTAACTTCAATTCTAACACTTCACCCATTCGAATTTCAGCACAAATCATAGCGCCACCAAAACGTGCTTGGCCTCCGGTATTTTCATACTACTTAATACTTAATACTCCTACCACCTATCCATATACAACAACTCAGGCAACACCAATTGAAAACCATTTCATGCTAAATGCGTTTATTCTTGATTGTATCGGATGTGTCATACCAGCTTTAGCATATTTCACGATAGAATTATTGATGGTATTAAATATTTGTAAAAACTATGGTAATACACCCGCACTGGAAAGTGGGGAATTATATATTCGTATTTGCGGGTATCCTAATGCTCTCAGACGTTTTTTGACTATGCGTTGCCGAGTCATTCTTACAAGACGTCCGTGTAAATGGCGGACAGAACGAGAAGAAAAAACGAACAAGCCTGGGTAAAGACGATGAAAAAATGATTCTTTTCGATTCTTTGAAAAGGTTACTACGTTTGTATCGATGTCTGTCGCAAATATCGAGATCCACCTCATCTCAAGGAGCATACAATTCTGAGTAAGAATATCACATTTAAAAGTCTCAAAAGCTTTTTGGAACGGGCTAGGGAAATAGCCGATATTGTCCGTTTTCCGGCTCCGGGATGCCGTCACAGTACGTTTTTCATGAGAATGAAACATTTTCAGGACTCAAAACTCCTTCGAAATTTTATGGGCAGGGCGGACGGCTAGTTCCAAGTGGATGAAGAAACTGGAACTCGACCAAGTTAAAACACTATGATATCGAAATCAAACGTTCAGATTAATGTATGATCAGTTCGGCCCGACTGAAAGCCGTCTTTAAGAATGACATACCCGTTTTTTCGGTTTTTCTGTCAACTTCCAGTTCGTTTTTTATTGAGCAGCTTAATTGTCAGAGATCCTAAATATCTTGTCTTCTGCCACTACCAGAATCAGCTCTTATCTCAATACTTCTGTCGATGTTTTTGAAAAGAAGGTCTCTGAAGACCGGGTTTTCCTTTTCGATCCAAAACACATCGGAAAATTTTGCAAACACGCAGAGGATCATCGGTTCAGTTCTCTACAAAATGAGATGCCGCTGACGTGGCCCTTTTCCGGCTTTCTAAGCTACAAAGTTTACAAGACGAACCCCAATGCATTTCTATTGTTCCATATTTGAAATGGCGTTTTCTAACTGAAGATGCCCGAAGTCAAGTCATAGCTGAAGGTAATGGGTGCTTCTGACGCTTTTTTTTGCAAAACTTTGGATTGTTGCTGAATATATCAAAGAAGTGGGCGGAAAGTAGCGATGCTTTATCGCGCGACACAGTGAATGAAGTACTATGCAAAAAACAAGATTTCTAATTTCGGGTCTAATTGGGGCCCGATCGGGCTAGCGTTCGAAAAACATTCACAGTTGGGGGCGGACCTGGTTCGGGTCAATGGTGTCCGGATCTGTTCGGCCCACGTCCATTTGATCCAATTCGATCTCTGGTGTCTTTAAATGGGATGGATTTCGGCCTTTGTGACAGGCAGCGCACTTTCAATGAAATTATGATAACCAGGACGTCATTGGGGAACACGCCTGTAATTGCCCGTGTTATCGTACTCGTCCGAAACTGAGATATATTGTCAGACTGGTATTTCTGACCGTCTGTATAATATTTCGAGTTGTAGCAACAATTTTATACTCCAAGACAAATGTTCAAATATTGGCTGTTCTGTGTGCCGTATCACTTGCGTTTTTATTCTATTCGCTGGCTATAGATATTTATCATTATCGCGTCTGGTGACATTATCAACCATCGAATGATCGACAATATTGTACACGTTATTCATCGAAACATCGACGTTATTTACCGTATCATATGTTGGGCGATAAAACGTCAGGTACAAATGATGTCCGATAAAAATCACTTTTTTTCTCAATCCGTGTTCGCAGATTTCGGCTGAGCCTCCCATAAAGTTTTCAAACAATAGTCGTTCTACAAAAACTACAAGAAAAGAAGATAGATTTTCTTTTCAAATTGTCAGCTAGAAATCAGGCGACCATTTCGAAGTTTTAACTGCAGTACAATCATGATTGTTCTGCCGCTCCAATAGCTTTCTATAACCAATGCTTTATGAGGTATAATAACGAATTCTTCGATGGTGATTAATGTTACTTTGGTTCGATTTCTCAATGTTGTTATCCAAAATTGTTGTGAGATGGATGACTTGTTTGTATCAGTCAGAAGTAAAAAGTAGGCCTGTTACAATATCAATACTTACCATTCACATTCATCTCAAAATGAATGGTAGCATGCAATCAATTCATTTGTTTGGACGAGATTGAAAAAACTATTTTTTCTTATTTTATATAAATATAGTTGCATTTTGTAGTCTCATAAACCATAAAAAATTATAAATGGTGTTTCGACGAATTGTACTGTTTATTTGCCTACTAGAGCCTATTGTACTTGGTGAATTACGTTATAATGTCCCATTAGATGAGACAACGAATAGCAGTTTGAAATGGGATTATGATCAATATAATTCGGAAGTATTACTATTCGAATGGAATATAACGAGAGAATATGACAGTGGTGCTTTATTAGCATTTACAAATTATGAATACACGAATAATGCCGATTTACTTGTGCTCGATGAAAGCGATCAACTCCACAATGCATATACAAATGATGACAGCATGATCATACTTGATAATGATAAAAAAATAGATGCTGAGGTTATTAGTGGTGAAACCAAACAAAAAACGATACAAAGTATAGTGAGTTTCAAACGACCGTTAGAGACATGTGACAAACATGATTATGTTATAGACAGTGGTACAGTGAATATTAGGTCAGGAAAATTGAATCGAACACAATTATATGAAATAAAGAAAAATCGATCATCCCTTCAGCTCGATCCTAAAAATATTAAATTACATTTACAACGAGTACAATTATTGAAAAGTCAGGTAATTTATTTCCAATTTGTGCATCGAATACAGAATCTTATATATTTAAGAGAGGTAGAGCAAAAGTTAGTTAGACGGATCAAATTCTGTAATCATGATAAAGCCGAGATCTCTTTAGAGTATCCACCTGTACCTATTACCTGTAAGTATCCGGTGTGCCTTAGTAAGTTCATTGACATATGTCTCCAAACTACGATTATTTATTCTTAAGCCGAGAAGGACTACTTGTGCGTAAAACAAATAGTGCAGTTTGCCATTTTTTAAATAACTCGCGAACGCAGCGTGATAGAGAGTTGCTGTTTCACTATTCGAAAGAGGTAGAACATGTTACCATAAGCAATCTTTTTCCATGGGCTAATAGTCCAGCGCGTCCTCTTTAAAATGAGAGTCAAGCGAAACATAGATTTTCGGTGGCTCCCCATTGAAACTTTTGAAAATAATTAGAAATTAATGCGAACTATTTTAAAAAAAGGCTCATATTAAATTGGTGCGCATTAAGGTTCAGTGGATCGGGTATAATATTGAGTTCCATCATCCTCCCGCTTCCCACGATTACTATTCTATGACTATTAGTAATTTCGAAGACGGATGGATTATTGGTAGTCAATCCTGTTGAACCTTGTGCTAATATTTCTTTTTAAAAAAATATTGAATTCCTAGCGAAAAGTAATACCAAGTTTTCCGCAAATTAGGCCACCTGATGGACAAAATGAGCCATATCTAGATCTGTTGAACTCGTTCTATTTGAGTGAATAGTAAATTGAAATATTATATTAAGCCCGAATAATTTGCAGAAAACTTGGTTTTACTTTTCTCTTGGCTTTTAAGTATTTTCTAAAAAAAATTAGCAACACGCTCAGGAAGACTGATTATCTATAATTCACCCGTCTCCGGGATTACTAATAGTCACAGAGTACACTGTAAAAAATAAAATGTGTAAATGACACACATAAAGTGAACGCCAAGTCGATTTCAAGTAACCGTCTAAAATGACGGTGTAGGTGTGTGAAGTACACGTTGAGAAGTGCCTGTCTGGCTCTCCTCACTGAGACCAACGATATAGTTTACTCGTCTAAACTGTCTGTACTAGAAATGACTCAGATTCATTAATCGGCTGTTGTTCAAATCTACCATATGATGCTGTTTTTTCCACTTGTTGTTCTTATCTGTTTTTGCTGGAAATGACAGCATGTATACTTTCAAAGATGGTGATCATAGTTCTGAAGTTATTTTTTCAATTGTTGCAGTAATTCGGGAGAAAAATGGAAAATAAGAAATCTTTTTAACACACCTAGCTCTTTACACACTTTTCGATGTCGAGTGAACGTTTAGAAGATTAACGACCTAGTAACACACTTTATTTTTTACAGTGTATCAGTCATGAGAGAATGATGGAATTCAATAGTATACCCGAGCCACTGAAAATCGATGTCTCACTTGGCTCTCATTTTGAAGAAGACGTGCTGGACTATTAGCTCATGGAAAAAAATCAGTATAATCGTAGTGGATATTTCTAAGACACTGCCGTGTTTTCTAAAGACTTTTTAGAAAACCTACTTTAGAAGATGCTTCTCTCACGAGACAACTTCACGTTGAGAGAACTTCTTGAGAGAATTTAGCTTCTTGCAACCCTAAATTAGGTCGCACCAACGGAGGAACACCGATTTCGAAATTTTCACAACCTATACGATATGCGCGATCAAGTTCTAGACCACATATCTAGGCTCAATTGGAATCCGAAAATCACATTAGTGAGATCGGAAAATCCCAAGCAAAACCTGCCCAGCAAAAATATGCAGATGCATTCGCTCCAGCAGAAGCATCTAGATAAATGAGTAAAAAAGATCTAGTTATCTAGATGCATCGAGTAAAAGCGATGCACTAGATGCAGGAGGCGCCTATTTAGGCACATTGATCTACTTAATCGATATCTGTCATATCATGATGCAGATATAAAGGAAATAAAGTTCAAACAATGAAAAAATTGGAGTGCTGCTTTGGGAAAAACGAAACAGAATAGAAGACAAAACTGTTCTGTGCGGAGTAGAAAAAGATTGTGAGAGCACTTATTAACCCCCGCTACCAATGACAGTATAATCCATGTTTTATCACTATGGATTATTGCACAATCTCAAACGAATATCAGAATATATAAAAGTTTGCAAGAAAATAGAGATAAGTGACGGCCTCGGTGTAATAATTTCGTTATTCTCTGGCGGCTTGTGGATGTAGCAATACAGCCATACTCCCCAGGTCGACTCTCACGGCAAAGTCGCGACGTGAGTCACGGAAAAAAGTCAGGGCGTGACCGCGTAACGTGGTCACTATTGGACTCACGAAAAATGTCACGATTTTCGCGATCACTATAAACTCACGATGGAACGGGATTTTTCCAATCCACTCGTAAAACTCACGGTGTAACTCCCGCTGTCGCTGTGTGAGTCCTATGTTTTTCCCAATGTTTGGACGTGGGTCCTTATACTCGCGATATGACTCACGGAGTCGCGTCGTGAATCCCGTTTTTTATCAAAAATTCAGCGCGACTAGCTGTTGTCGCGATATGGCTCCCGCTATAGCGACGTGACTAAGCAGGGACTCACGATTTTTCTTCAGCGAGACTCCTATCGCGCCTTTTACTTACTCGCGCTGGTTTTTTTCTCCTGCTCCTTGAAGTGCTTATTCGATTTGGAGTTTTCCTGTCTGAACAGGGCTTGTATATAGGGTTTTTAGTTATTTTTCAGGTTTTTTGAATGAAAAGAATTTTTTTAAGAGTTGTTTTTAGAAGTTTCTCTTTTCTCAAACGCATAATTTAGTTGCTCAACTCCGGTTCGACACAAAAGGTACTCGGTTGGTCAGCTGCAAAGTTAATTGACCTGCTTCCGTCCTTTCGGTGTGAGTTTAATTTCCATAAGGCAACGCCTACGTGAAGAACACATTCACGCTAGGAGTTTCATCTGGAATCCCAAGGAAGCTGACGCTAAGCCCTACTCGTTATCCTGTAGGATACTCTATGCAGTTAGGTGAGCTTTTTCATGCCCCATCAAGGTGGTCCCACATTCTTTTGTACTCACTAGTCAAAAGAGAATGGGATTTTCTATAGAGAGCACAATACCTAAATTTTTCAAAACAAAAGATTAAAAATGATCCTTTATGATTATTCCACTTAGAAACATTCGCGAGAATTTAAGATCAAAACGATGGCGTAATTCTGGTGCTAGTTTTACTGGAAGTCTGACAGCACCGTTGTACATGGCTGTAGTTCTTGATAGCACCATGTTTTATTCGGACTTTTCTTCAAGAACACGATGCGACTTTTTGAAGTTTACATCGATCCTACAATGCGTTCAGTACTCCACAATTTGTATCTAAAAGACATTTTCACTAAAGAACTAATACGAAATCAAAGTGAGTACACGGCAAAAATTTTGAAGGTCAAATTCCTCCTTTAAATCCTTCCGGCATATTTCTGTCGCGATGTCGAACTATCTTCTTTACTCTATTTCTGGAAACTTAATCATGAGCTGTGATAACTTTAGTGAAAGAAATTTTCATTTCGAATGAAGTTTTCTGTCCCCTATGATTCAAAATCTGGTATCAAAATAAAGGTGAAAGAGGCTGATGTCTTATGATTTTAACGTGAGCCTTACCAGTGAGGTAACGTTTGCCGTATGTGAAGAAAACATTCACGCTTGAACTTTCAGAGAATGCGTATTCGTAAATACTAGACGCTAATATTAGTTCGTTGCTAGAGCCAATCTAGCATCCTGTGAATGAGGCGGAATGGCTTAGCCTCAATCCTCTCTGCGTCAAACAGGACCGAAATGATACTCGCTACATCCTGAACGACAAAGCGGTCTTACACCGAGGATACTCACGATTGCGATGACATCAACCTTTGATGCATTTCTCACTTTGGTGCACTTTTGTTTTGAGACCTTGCGAAGTTAAAATATTTAGCGAAGTTGTACATAGCAGAAGTCCGTTGTGATAACCAAAATAGTTAAACAAAAAGACTTCAACTTTGTGACAACAAACGTGAAAAGGATTTATGTTTTCATACTCCTTCGTTCATTAAAATTGTTGTGTACTTACTTTGTATATTACTTATTTTTTCATGTGCTTCCCTCTTGAAAAAGTGAAAAAAGCACATATAAACTGCAAAACAGTCAAGCGTAAATATAGTCTGCACACTATGCTAAGAAAATCTAAAGTGTCTTGTATATAACGGACACTGCTTTTTTTTTGTATATCTCCTTTAAAATAAGAATAAGAAAAATACATATCTTCAATCACACACGTGTCTATAGACACATAGTATATACTATGTAAAAACATAAATAGTATATATATATTATTTATGTTATAAATAGAATGTGGACTATCTATTTGTATACAAAATATAGACTAAATTCTCACTTTGAAATAAGAGAAAAAGTAGTTTTTGAATTGCAAGAACGGAAAGGAATTCTAACTATATCCACCAATAAAATTCCGTGATGTGAGTCTCGTCGCGAAATAGCAATATGATAGTGATTGCGCTAAGAGAAACTATACTGAATTATACGAACTATAAGAATGGAATCGATGTAGATTTAGAGTCCTGCCGCGAGATCACGAGCATATAGCGATCGCGCTGTGACTATGAAACCGCGACTGGACTCCTACAAAATATTTTTTCTAAAAAACATGAGTTTACCAAGATCACGACGTGATAACGTGACTTTATAGCGATCGCGACGCGACAGCCATGAGTTTATTGTGATCGCGATCGCGTCGCTACTTAGGCGTAACAGACCGATCGGTCAGTACGGTAGATATAGAGAGTACAGGTCTAAAATGACATTCGGGCTCGACCGTATTATTAATCCGAATGCTTTGAGCGTCAGTATCTCTCGGATGCACATTCTACACAAGTCCAAGCATGATGTTATCATCATATGTGATAACGATTACCTTACGGTAATTCGGTCACCGAAAAGGATTCTCGATCCTTTTTGAGTTCTTTTTCTTATTTCTTTAAGAAACAAATTTACGGCCATAATCTACTACTGCATTTATTTAGCGAAGCTGTATCTCATCATATCTTTAAATTTTCGATTTAATAGATACACTAGTGGATGCAGCTGGCTTCATAACAAAAAGACAAAAGTTGAATCGAGCATCGCTCTATGCAGCTAGATGTGGACGATGAACTGCTAGCAGTTCGATGCATCTAGCTAGATGCAAGATGCTTCGACCAAAAGACGGTGGATATTTTTAAAGAATAAATAAATAACTGTGCATCTAGTAATAGTCGATGCAGTCAGCTTAATGAATGAATCTAGCTGCATCTATTAAATGAAGCTAACTCCATCGACGTCCCCCTCGATTAAAATGAAAAAACAAGCTTTTAATCAAAAATAAAATACACTAAAACTTCGTATTACTGGAGCCTTATTGACTGTGGGAGTTTGATTATTGATTCACTTGAAGAAAATGCTTACTCTTTGAGAGTGAGACGTGTGCATACGCCGTATAAGCTTTCGTCGGCATAGTATAGCACAATCAATGCGAAGAAAATGTCGCACACAAGGAGCAATTTTCAAAAAGTCTCCTTATATTTGCGACTGTTGATAAAATATTGCTAAAGTCTGTTTGAAAAGAATAGGAGACGCTTTGGTCGATGCATGTAGTGTAAATTAGAGAATCAGAAATTTATGAAAAAAATTAACTGTTTTGTCATTGTTCTTCGATCGGTACTTTGAATATCATGCGTTTTAAGGCAGTTTTTGTTAAACGTCCGCGAGGTTATTGAAGGAAAAAATTAAGTACAGCAGAAGCCTGAGCGGTGATTTCGTCTTAAAATGGAGGAGCCTATCAACAGCAGCTAACACTTTCTAGGTGAATTTACCCATGATATCTAATAATGAGCCACATGTTGATTTTCGTAATTTTAATGTGACAATCCCAGATGTAGAAACGACTTATTGGTGCACGAGATTCGAGCTACCGTCTGAGATTGTGAAGAAACCTCATCACATAATTCGATTTGATGGCATCGTCTCACCTCAGAGTGAAGGTGTCGTTCATCACATGGAACTATTCCACTGTAATGTACCGCCTGAGAAAGAAGTGCCCAAATTCAATGGGCCATGTACAACCGAACAAAAGCCAATGGGTCTGACGGAATGTCGTCGAGTCATCGGTGCTTGGGCGCTTGGTGCGGCCAATTTCATTTACCCAAAAGAGGCAGGAGGGACTATTGGCGGGAGAGCGCAATCAAGGTATGTTGTACTCGAAGTTCATTTTAACAACCCTGACTTGAAATCAAACATCATTGATCAATCGGGTATTCGCATCTACTACACACCACAACGTCGTAAATATGATGCGGCTATAATGGAAGTTGGCCTCGAATATAACTCCAAAAACAGCATACCACCGCATCTTGCGGCGTTTCGTCTATCGGGCTACTGTTTAGGCCCGTGTACAAATGTGGGTCTACCCGAAACAGGTATTACAGTGTTCGCCTCTCAGCTTCATACTCATAGCACCGGCGTTCAAGTGTTTACTCGTATCATTCGCACAGATGGCAAAATCGAAATACTAAACATTGATCGACACTACAGTCCTCATTTTCAAGAAATCCGCATTCTTCAGAAACCGATTCAAATCTATCGAAACGACACAATTCTTCATACGTGCATATACAACACACTCCGACGCGATGACATGACATTTGGCGGCTATTCCATCCACGATGAAATGTGTGTCAACTATATGCATTATTATCCGAAAGCCGAGCTAGAACTATGTAAAACATCGGTAAATGATGCTTCGTTAAATGAATTCTTTTTGGCTATACACAAGTATGTGATCTTCACGTATAGTAAGAATTGTATATTTGACTGCTATACTCTTTTAGAGTGGATTATGCGCTAACTGATACAACGCATAAGACAGTGGAAGAAAATTATGAATCGATAAGATGGACGCCACTTACAAGCGCTATACTTCAAACATTTTATGAAGAAGCACCGATTCACCTATCGTGTAATGGCAGCAACGGAAATTATTTACCTGGAGGAAACTGGGATATATACTCTGCTCAAGAACCTCTACAACGAGATGTTGTTTTACCATCCAGGTGTCATCAGTGAATGATGGTAACGAATTCGATAAATGACTGCGATTATCTCTAATTGATGAAAAAATAATTATTCTCTGCTTGCAAGGGATCTAAGCGTTAGAGTATATAAACGCGTGTGCTTATAAGGTACATAATGCATATTCACAGGCAAAGTAGTTTTGTTGAAAGTAAACAAGAAGTCATTGTGATGTAATAAAAAACCAAAATAAGAAAGGTATCGGAGTTGTAAAGGTCTGGAGTTGGAATCAAAAAGTCTGGACTAAAGTCAATCTCAATTCAGCAAGCAGAAACTCTCGCGCTTGACTCTCATTTCTCATTTCGAAGAGGATGTTTTGCTACTCACTTATGAAAAAGTACCAACATATTTCTATTTCAAGTCTGTTTACTATGAATAAGCTGTTCAGAAGATTCTTTCAAAACTCTGCTTCAAAATAAAAATTCTTATCCTAATTAACTTATTATTCTGATGAAACGATAGATAACATTTTCTACCAAAATATGCGTCGAAATCGCGTTTTCAAAATGCTCAAGTGTCTTTTCACCCTCGAGTTGTCCAGAAAACAACTAAAGATGCTGCTACACTACTTTTTTATTTCGACAGTAGTTCTCATACTAAAAAGAATCGGGAGTTATAAAAATGTATTTCTAGCTTTTAGAATAAAAAATCTGGCATCTTTAACACTTACACGCTAAAATCTCTAAAATCAAGAGATCTCTCAGTTCCCGTTTTGAAGACGAGACTTTATTTATTTATGAACCTAAATTCAGAAGAAAGACAAATGATACATCATCCAACCAACAAACTGAATATTCATATATTCTTTTCCTAGTAATCAAAGTGAATGTCCTTGTGATCAAGTAGTTAGTTATTTGCAAATTTTGAAAAGTACTTCGTTTCAATTGTTTCTGGAGCTTTTGCCACAGACCCGAGTATTTTCTATAGGGCATATTACAGCAAAATTTATATTTTTCCTGAGATCATTTCCATCGTGAGGTGTATACAAAATAAGATATATCACATTTTTATTAAGAAAGCCCCACGTTTTTTTTTAATTTTAAATAGCGACATTTCCAGCATTTTAGCCACTATGGCACCAATTTCAAACTAATCTTTCCGAACAACGTCTTATTTGAAAGAAAGAAAAAAATTGAATGCATACATGCATTTTTCTATTCTTAGAACTTACAGCTTCATACGAAAAAGATTGAATTTTTAATCTGCTGAGCATATATATTTTCATTGAAAATATGTTTCTTTCGGTTTTGAGTCTTTGGTTCATCTAAGGCTTAAAACTTGGCCAAAAAAAAACTTATGGATTTAACAAAAAACTGCTTTGTTCGACTCAGTCTTTTGTGCTGATCACGAATGTCGAGTTTATATGACATAAAGATGGTGCTTTTCGTGGTGAAAACGTAGTTTTATGTTGAAAGATTTGACGATTTCACCGGTGTTCAAAAGAGTATTTCGAGTCACCGCCAAGTATTAGTCGCACAAGTGTCTGGCCCGAACATCTGGATGGGCATCGCTGGAATTTGGTCGCTTGATTAAACATCAGATCTAGATTTTGTCTTCAGCGCTGTTTTGCTTGGATATATAAAGTGCAGAGCGAACATTTGTCAACAAAGCTGTTCCTTCTAAAACCGATCAGAGCTAAGGCTAATAGAAGTTTCATGATCACTGTCTTTGCCACTGACACAGCCGTTAAAAGCAATTCAAAAGCTCCTAACATCGTTCCAAAACAAACTTGTTCATCACTTTTCTGTCATCTTTCTCTTCTACCATCACTTGTACCTCTATATGTTCAGATTTTTCCGCACTTGCCACACAGCAGGAAATTTGCAAAAGCTTTAGAATCATTGAAAACATTTTTTTAAGAAAACCGAAAAAATTTTGTCCAATTTGGCCGGTATTGATCCAAAGCTTAGTTGACTCGTTTTTACGCGTCAGAATGGATCATTGAATCGTTTAAACGCATTGAGATGAATCTAAAATACGTCAAGGAGCATTGAAAACGAAAGAAGAATTTAGGAAATGAAGCTTTTGCCGTGATTTGAACACGGGATGTCATCGCAAAAGTCTCGGTGCTTATTATTGAGCCATACTCGCACATACATACATAGAGCAAAAAACCTATGTATATTGAATCTTTTTAACGTTAAGCACAATGCGTTTAAGAAAAAGGTTTCCATTTTCGCCGTGGTTTTTTTTTTTTAGTTTTTTAGTTTTTGCTCTTTTTAACAGGAAAGCCGAACGTTTTTTAACAAACAAATAAACTTTTAGTAATTTGAACAGTAATAATCTATGCTATTACTGTTTAAATGACTAAAAGTTTTGTTTGAAGTTGCCATTTAACTTTTTAAAAAAATATAACAGTTTAGGGGTTAAAACTTAAAAGTTCTCAAAAATAAATCATAAAAAGGAATTCACCATATTAAATAACGTATGAGGTGCAAAAACTTAAAAAAACGTTCGGTTTTGCTGTTAAAAAGAGCAAAAACTAAAAACTTAAATTTGAACGTTCTAAACTGAAGTTCTGAAATTAAAGTTTAGATATGATTCTGTAGAGTATTTCGCGGCGCATCTTTTAAAAAATATTAACCAAAGGTCTTAAAGAAGAACGAGAAAAACAGAAAATACTAAGAGACTCATTTTTTATGATCCACCCGGTACTTCATAAAAGATTAAATTCATTAATTTTAATTATTTATTTACAGCAATCCTTCAGACATACATAAGATTGCGTATGATATACACAAGATAGTTCTACTATTGAGGATGGCTGTAAATAAATAATTAAAATTAATGAATTTAATCTTTTATGAAGTACCGGGAGGGCCATAAAAAATGAGCCTCTTAGTATTTTCTGTTTTTCTCGTTCTTCTTTAAGACCCTAAGGTTAATATTTTTTTAAAAGATGCGCCGCCAAATACTCTAGAAAATCATATCTAAACTTTAATTTCAGAACTTCAATCTAGAATCTTCAACTTCAAATTTTCAAACTAAGCAAATTATACGAAAGATGAAAAAAATAAAACTTTCTAAACTCAAAAACGATTCCTTGTGTTAATGTTTTGAAAGTAAGAAAAACTGAATTAGACAGTTATTCAGCTAAAATCTAATATTCATAAGTTTCAAGTCTTTGAAATTAACATCGAAGCCAGTTAATTTTTCACCAAGATTCTCTCTCGATAAAACTTTTACTTGGGAATAAAACATATACTAAATTATACAGAAAAAGATAGAAAAAAAGAAAGGACGGGGGTCGATAAGAGACAAAATCGGCCCCTCTCAGGTCAATCTCATTCTCACAGGTCTGATGTAGTTTTTTCCGTGATTAAAACTAGCACCTTAAAAAGATCATTTTCACTTTATATATCATTCGATAGCGAATTTCACGGGCAACGAAATGATATATAAGATATTTGGAGCAAATTGAGCCTGGGGGTTCTGACGCTCGAAATACTAGTGGAGAGTGATGGTTTCGGCATGAACGGATAGGCTAATTCTATATAAAACCGACTACCATTTAAATCGACCATCACTCTCCACTAGTATGTCTTGCGTTAGGACCCTCAGGCTCAATTTGTTCCAAATATCTTATATATCATTTCGCTGCCCGTGAAATTCTCTATCGAATGATATATAAAGTGAAAATGATCTTTTTAAGGTGCTAGTTTTAATCACGGAAAAAACTACATCAGACCTTTGAGTATGAGATTGATCTGAGAGGGGCCGATTTTGTCTCTTATCGACCCCCGTCCTTTCTATAGAAACGAAGATTTTGGCCCACTGTCAATTAAGAAAAACGACAAGACTTTCGTAACACTTTCTTCCAAAATACGCGGCTTTCGCATACAAAAATTCGCATTTACAGGGCATTCGTAACCCGGTGTTCATAATGTAATAGTTAATGTCCGAGATATCTCAACAGCAGGGCGTTCGTAAGGGATTTTTATCGGCCTTTCGTACCGGAGTGTTTATGAAAATACACGGCTTTCGTAAGAAAAATCTTTGTCTTGTAATGCATGTGCCTGTATACACGCCCTGAGAGTGTTCAGGGAATTTAGGCATATAACATTGACATTTCTCTTAGAATGTTATCACTCGATAAATTATGTGGACTGGTGGTTGAAGTACAAGCAGAAAATGTACTTTTTACATGAAAAGAGCTTTTATGCACTTGGATCTATTAGTTTCACAACTGGGGTGGCATATTATTATTACTCATGCATTATATTCTAGAGAAAGTAATACTGAAAGGTATACTTATTGCTAATAAGAGTAATATTCCATGTGTTCCTATTGATTGACCGACATTTGAGCACAAAACATTTGGACCCCGACATTTAAGCCTCGACATTTGAGCACGCCGACATTTGAGCACAACGACATTTGAACACCACGACATTTGGGCACAAAAAGCTTTCGGTTTATTTTCGATTCGAATATTATTTATTTCCGTTGGATACAATAAGTTTAATGAGGAATGCTAATAAATTTTTGTGCATATTTTTCTA
>CAJNOQ010001143.1:0-35287 GCA_905250885.1 Didymodactylos carnosus | reverse complement strand
TTCAGAAAATAGCAAAATTTTACGCTTCATTATTTTTTAAAATTCCCAAACTACTTTTTTCTAAACCTATCTAGTTTATTTAGTTCAAAGACTAAGCGTTCTTTCCTACTTCATTCTAACCACCACAGATGTGAGAAAAAAGTTAAATATGAGTTTTGAAAAATGATGGGTTATTGCTGAAAACTTTAATTATTGACATTAGTGAGCCAAAACCCAGGAAATGTTGACCCCTTATTAAACTTTAAAAGACTAATTTGGAAGTAAAACAAACATTTAATATTGATAATTATCACATAAAACTGAATCGAATGACATATTTCTCCAAAAATACATAACAGAAAATCTTCTTTATTTTTGAAAATTTCATTCATTTTTGTCTGATCCTTAACAAAAAGTTAAAAATCGAAAATTCTATTTAGCCATAACAAAGAAAATTAAAATAAAATCTTCCTCGATTTTTGACCTACCGCCACTTTACAATCAGCTGTATAATATTAATGAATGTACAGATAACTGATTTTCTTTTCTTTTCCGGTATGTTTACACTAATTATCTGCGAATATGCAATATAAACAGTCTTTTCAATGATGCTTCAATTTATTCATGCATAATCGATCACATTTTTTTACTCATTGCGTAACAATTGGTGAATCAGAATGTTTTAAGTCTCAGTACACATGAAATGACTTTATCGAGTAAATTAAGATCATCAACAGATTCTTTCAAGTGGCAGCAACACGGTTGAGAAAAGAGAGAAGAGTTTAGAAGCAAAACAAAACACTATCATCATGAAAACTCTGAGCTTATAAATCTTTGGCTATACTTAAGCCAAACAAAGGAAATGACATCGTAATCATGGATAAAGATAAATACACACAGAAAATGAAGGGAATCTCCATGATAAAACAACATTCAAACTACTATTTAATGATTCAACCATCAAACGAGAAAATGACAGCTTTACTTTATAGGCCTAAAAAGAAAAGCAATATACAGTGGGGGCCAAAATTGAGCGTCCATCTTTATTTTTAATTTTTCTCCTCGATCATAATAGCCAGAATAAATGTGAAAAAAGATTTGAACAACTGAAAGAGTTTATAATCAGATGAGGTGTATATGAAAATTTCATTAAAATTTCTGCAAATCGGGTCCCTAAAAAACCCAAAAAATCAAGTCTCGTGATTCCAACAGAAACGTTTTGTAAACAGCCCACTTGTGCAGAACAAACATTTCTGAACAAAACCAGACATCGCCGAACTCTCCATGAACTGCATTCAATTTACGAAAGGCCCCTCCACGTTAAAATCAGCAAAATCGCTAGAAAAAGAGCAAAAATGATAATGAAAACGACCGAGGGGCTTTCGTAAATTGAATGCAGTTCGATGGAAAAACGTTGTGGAGAGTTCGACAACGTCTAGTTTTGTTCGGAAATGTTTCCTCTACACAAATAGGCTATTTACCAAATGTTTCCGTTGAAATCGCAAGACTTGATTTTTTGAATTTTCTAAAATGTTGGTTTTCCAGGGACCTGATTTGCCGGACTTTTAATGGAATTTTCATATACACCTCATCTGATTATAAACTCTTTCAGTTGTTCAAATCTTTTTCCAAATTTGTTCTGACTATTATGGTTGAGGAAAAAAAATTAATTATAAAAAATTTACGCTCAATTTTGGCCACCACCGTACCCATGGATGAAACCAATGAGATCATCTTGACATAAATGTATGAATCCAGTAGTGTATGAATAAACCAGCTATAGAATGAGCTGATTTCAAAAAGTGCTGATATCTGCTTCAGTGAGTTCGCATTTTCATTTAATGGAAAATGTTTATGATCAAATAGATGACAGAGATGGGCGAGTACACTCGAGTACAAAATTTGTAATACTCGTACTTGTATTTGAGATTTGTTTAATGATTACTCAAAAAAGTGCTCCAGTACATGACTTTTAAGAAACTTCATTCCTAGCATAGCTGTCAAACAAATGTGTTGTATAGAATCGGTGTGGTCAAACATGGTCTAATATTAGTCCACTCAGAGTAAACGTTTTGCGAGAAAGGAAAGATTAATTTACAGATATATTTCTTTATCTTTATAAGATTCCGATAAGATTCATATAAGAATCGTAATGAGTCATGTCAAAATTATAGAATTCTTACATAAGATATTTTTAAGTCAACTACTTCATACATGAATAAAGTAATTTTCTTCCTATGCAAAACGCACTACTTGTGATCCTTTTTTCTCTATGAAGATGGCATTCAAATCACCCTCTCTAGGTCGTAGAAAATAGAGCAGCTCGACAACTACTAATATGCATCAAAATTTCTTTCATAGTTGTTCTAAAGTTGCTAATAAAGCGCTAGAAGCAGTCACAAAAGAACTTCCTGTACAGTTACGTGCATGACTCACCACCCAATAGTCAGTAGTCAAAGAACCGAGTTTCTTGATTGATCGTAGCAGAGAATCTTAATGTTGAAAAACACATTTAATGAGTTGTCACTACTAAAATACAAGACAAAATCCTAGATAATCCTGTATAACAGTTCACAGCATTTGACAGGTTTCCTAGTGCGAGCTAATGTAGGGTTCAGATGATAGAATCCTATAAGAAGTACCACATTATCCTAACAGAAATCACATGTGTTCCTAGAATAAGATTACGTACGATTTCATAGGATTCTAAAACGATTTCCTGTGTTTCGTAGGATCCAATACGATGCAGGGTTACTCATTCAGTCTGCATACAGTCAGACGCTTTAATTAACGTAAATAAAAGTTCATATGTTAACTTATCTTATGAATTCTTCTGAACTAATTATATAATCTGTGTTACCGAAATCTTATCAGGATCTTATACGATTATTATGTTCCTTCGTATAAAAATCTTATCAATAAATTGTGAATTTCCATCGACTGCCTTATATAAGATTCTTATAGAATTGCCTGATTCTTATAGTCTTAAATTCTTTTCTTTATCGTGCTTACACAGTTCGGATATTTGATCGTCTTTTCCATCTATTACAAGGCCTTTGAACCACTCTTTTGAGAAGAATAACTTGATTTCAATCACCACCAGTAAAAGTCAATTCACAGGTGTGTTTGAAAGTGTCTTCAAAAAATACGCGATACAGAAGACTATTTATATCTGTTTCCAACGTATTTAATAAACTTTTCTTGCCAGTTGAATTTTCCAAGATTAGTGTCTAAAAAGAAAAACATTCTAAAAATCACCTCAAGAGAATCTTGCAATCTGTTCAGATTGTGGTCATTAAAACTCTCAATAAAATCTGGTGTTCCCGACCTCCTTAAAATACCTATAACAAGATAGTAAGTGTATGAATTAGAAGAGTTTAGAGGCAACGATTTATAACAAACGGAGATAGCACGTACACCCCTTCATTGATTTTTTTTTGTTTTAAGTTTTTTCTGTTGTGGATGATGTGAGAGTATGAAATCACTGAACGAGACCTCGGACATTTTTATTGTTAGCAAAAAATCAATACTTTTAGAGAACGAAGGTCACTTCCAAGGAATATTAGCTCTTCTATAATAATATTATTTATAACTCATCTAAACTTTTACTACGTATACAACTAAATATTCTTTACAAAATAAACACAGAATCATCTAACCTAATTACTTTATCAACGAGTACTAACTATCTTAATTAAAATCGCAATTGTTATACACGCCAAAATATAAGGCCGGTGATTATTTTTCAGAATAACTGAAAGACGGTAAAAGGTAGAAACTTGCTGTATTTAGCAATCGAAAGTGATCAGCTTAGCCTGCATTTTCATAAGCAAAACCGTTTTCCGAAAGCATTCAAAAAACCGATTTCCTAAAAGAGCATTAGAAAACCAGTTCGGCTCTCTCAACTGAGAAAGCACTCTATCAGTTCTTTTCATAGATATATAGTCCAAAGTGTCCTCTCCGAAATGGGTATTAGGTAAAATATCCCAGTTTTACCTATTTTTGAGTGGAATTAAAAAATTCTCAAGATCAACCCAAATTATCCCAGAATACCAAAGTGTACTCTTTAGCATCTGCTCAACACTATGCAGTTCAGTCTTTCGAATGCTTTCGGACAGTCTTTCGACATTTCGTTCATGTTTTCCATTAGTTTTTGCAAGAGATTTCTTTCCAAATTTTCATGAATTTGGTTGTGTATGTTATTCATCAAGACAAAATCATGCGGTGATGGGTTGGTAGCTAACCGACGGTAACTCTTTTTTAAACTGAATAATTCGCGCCGGGACTCTTTTACCATCTCATGAGTTTCATCTTGTAATAGCAATGTTAGACTTGTCTTGAAATCTAACCACCATTCTTGGCACTCAAAATCAGCTGTTCTAAGAAAGACACTCCAAATATCTTTGAAACGCTCTATAAATGACTTACGAGTTACAACTGCTGAGTTGCATATCCAACGATGATATGAAGATTCACTCGAGGGCATATTAAGCTCGATTGAGATGCTGTCATGATGTGACAAACCGACAGGAACACATGATACTCGCTGTGTGACATCTCGTATTGATTTGGTCCCAAAGAAGAAATCTATACGACTCTGAACATTATGAGAAATGCTATGAAATGAATACACTATAGTACGAGGATGTTTCGACCGGAAAAGTTCAAATAAATGGAAAGGTTGAATAATCTCCCTTTTCAAGCACGTATAGGATTTGTCATCCCGTTCGCTGCTTCTATTTCGATCCCGTTTAGGATCAGGTACACAATTGAAATCACCGCCGATTAGTACGAAAGTACTAGCTGGTATGGAAGGAGCTAAGTCATTGAAAAACTTTTGTCGTTGAGCCAATCGATTTCCAGGAGCATACACACTAACAAAAACGATGGGAGTATTTTTAACCACCAATTTGATGAAAGTAAAGCGACCCACATGATCCACTCCACTATCCACCACCTGGTGTTTCTTTCTTGACATTGCCAGGACACCATCCGCCGGCCATGTTCCAAGGCTGCACGTAACGTTATACTCATTAAATATGCTTTTAAAAGTTTCTAATTGCTCCGCTTTGGTCATATGTAATTCCTGAAGAAGAATAACATCAGGGAGAGTATCATCAACCCAAGCCTGAAATTTTCTTCCGGTAAGAACATATACCTTGTATGTTATATGAGTAGACGAGGAGCATTTGCGAAACATATGACCAAACTAAAACCGTTCATCATCCTCCACATTGGACGCGGATGATGATAGATGCATGTGTTGCTTTTTGGATTCATGTTCACTTTGTGCCACTGATAGTGTTATTTCATCGAAGGTACTACTATTTCGATACCTTTTCATTGTAGCCTGATTTCCCTTATACAACTGGTATGCATCCCCAACAAAAGGATGATCCAGAACTGACGTAGACACACCAAGCTGAGGTCTAGAAGTACTTGTTACCAATCCACTGCCGCATTGATTACTATCAAGCGTGGTTGGATTTATGTTTGTTCATTGACAATACCGTCGTGAGGATCATCTGCACCGCCCGGCATATCCGCAGGACTATCATGATTCTCATCCACATTATTGTCTTGATCTTTTTTTACTTCCTCCATCATTTGAGCCTCTACTTTATCCTGGTTACAAATAGCAACACTTGCATCACTTGAAGCATGCTACGACGGAGTTGCATTACTACTATAGGGAACAAGGATGGATCATCACGGTTTATCGGTATCTGATCCTGTTGCAGTGCTGTATCTTGTATAGTTACCGAGACCTTTGGAGTTGGTGTCGGTATATGAACGAATCTCTGTCGTTTCGCCAAAAGACGATTCGCCAAAAGACAATTCGCCGTGACGAAGTGTCACTGGACGTTTCGCCAATTGGCGAAGTGTCATGTGCCGTTTCGCCAATTGGCGAAGTGTCTTATGCCGTTTCGCTAATTGGCGAAACGGCACTGGCATTTCGCCATGGCGAATTGTCTTTTGGCGAAACGGTTTTTTACCATCTTTTGTGTACGCAAAAGTTTGGGAAATCTCTGACGTTTCGCCAGAGCACGATTCGCCAAAAGACAATTTCCTGGAAACCTCCCTCGAAATATATATTTTCAAATAAACTAAACAAACTAAAAACAAATTCGATATTCCATGGCCTGTTCGTCTGTTTAAGGATGAGCAGTTGAACAGTCTTCGTATGTAAACGGGCCGAGATTAAAAGAAAAGAATTAAGAGGCGAGATAGAGAGAGATAAGGAAGAACACGGAAAATAGACAGAAAGAAAAGATACATATAAGTGTGACTTATAGAGATAAAGAAAGTATAGTCGGATGAGTTTTCCGCTTCTTTCCTCTTTAAAATGTTTTCCCTATAGTCAAGCGACATTTTCTTTACATATGTATTATCATAATTTAAATAGCGATACCTAAGTCAAGTTAGGGATCAAGAATCAGTGAGATTCCTAAGTTAACTTGGGGACTGATAACAATTTACGGTGTTCTAACCATTTACTGGCAAAATGTCATGTGCCATTTCGCCAATTGGTGAAACTGTACAAATTCTGGGCGAAACGGCATTGACACTTCGCCAATGGCCGAAACGGCACACGACATTTCGCCAGTTGGCGAAACGACACATGACATTTCGCCATGGCGAACTGTCTTTTGGCGAATCGTCCTTTGGCGAAACGGTTTTTTACCATATGAACATGTGTATCCGGCGTTTGGTGTGCAAGTGCAGAGGCATATGTTCGCTTCACTTGACAGGAGGATCATTATGTCCCAAGTTAAAGCATACTTGACATTTTTCTATTATACAATCACGTTTTAAATGAGCGGACTGTTTACAGCGGAAACAGACTCTTTCTCGTCCTTCAAGATGCACTGGAACAGTTAAAGCATACAGCTTAAAAGATATAGGTACGATTTCTTCTTCCTTTTTGGATGGAAAACGCATGCGCACGCGTCTAACAAATGTTTTTATGGATTCGTACGGGGGCAGGAAGGTTTTCACATTCAACGTTAATAATCGTACCTCCCCATCGGCTCACGATTTGACTTATTTCATCATCACTGATCGATGTGGGTACTCCCATTAACCGGATGATTTTTGTTTCTTGATACGGCAACTGAATTGAAAAACTCTGCAAATCGACTTTCAACTCTCCTTCTTGCAACAACTTTTGCTGGGACAATGGTTCACCAAATCCGATAAACCATTCTCTTATGGAATCCAAATTGCCGATGGACTCAATTGTGTCTGATGTACCGAGAATTTTACTCACTGCTTGCACTATGGCACAACGATCTATTTTATCATCGCCACTTGTCAAGGTCAATGAAACCGACCCTTTCAAGAGTTTATGGCGTGGCATTTATTTCCGTCACAATTTTGTGACGTAAAAAAAAGGAAAACAAAAACACACAGTTCTTGTTTATGTTACCTGTAAGCCAAAAATCAGTGGAATTCGAACGAATAAATAAATAATTCCAATCCAAAATAATATCACTTGAAACCAATCAAAGTAATATAATATATAAGCAGATTGACGATAATACCCTGGAACCTAGACTACGAAAGTAGTCTGTATATAAGCAGGTTGACGAAAAAGCCTGGATCCATCTAGATATGAATCATTTAGAAGATTGAAGTGAAGTTCGAAAAATAAAAATGTGTGAGATGAGAATGCAGGGTACAACATGTTGCTCGTTGGAATAAATCCCGCTTTTTAATCAGAATCTTAACTTACAAGGGAACATTCCCAGATGAAAGAACTCTTTTCAGCCGGGGTTTCGCGCATCTGGTAGCCCATAGTGAGCTATGTCTATGATAAAAAAAGTTTGGGTTTCTGACCTGTTTCTGAAGAGATAGAGCATTTTTATTATTACAACTATAAGAGATATCTTATCAGTAAAAAAGTAATATGTCAATCAATACTCATAGAAACCAATTGAGATTTTTCTCACATATGGTTGACACCATGTGGAACATAATGTGAAAGTTTGAGCTCAAAAAACCTTGAGAAGACTCAATTATCAATTTTAGACAATATTAACCCTTTGGCTCTCGGCGACACATAAATGCGTCTAGCTGCAATTATTGCATGATCATAATAGCTAGAATAAATTTGAAAAAAGATTTGAATAGCTGAAAGAATTTCCGATCTCAAGTGGTGTATACAAAGGCTCCATCAAAACTCCTGAAATCAGGAACTCTGGAAAACTCAAATCTCTGAAAACCAAGTCCCAGAGTTCAATTCAGAAATTCTTTGCAAATAAGTCTATCGTGCAGAGCAACCATTTCTGAAGAAAATGAGACATCTCCGAGCTGTTTATGACATTTTCTCATGCAACAGCATTCAATTTACGGAAAGCCCCATAGCAGCAAAACTAACGGAAAAACAAGAAGATACGCCCGTAGAGCCTTTTGTAAATTGAATGCTGCTGCATGAGAAAATGTCAACTATATGTGAGAAAAATCTCAATTGGTTTCTATGAGTATTGATTGACATATTACTTTTTTACTGATAAGATATCTCTTATAGTTGTAATAATAAAAATGCTCTATCTCTTCAGAAACAGGTCAGAAACCCAAACTTTTTTTACCATAGACATAGCTCACTATGGGCTACCAGATGCGCGAAACCCCGGCTGAAAAGCGTTCCTTCACCTGGAAATGTTCCCTTGTTAGTAGACGACTTTTATGATTGCTTCTAGTGCTTTATTAAGACAGCTATGAAAAGAGTTTTGATGCATATTAGTAGTATTCGATCTGCTCTATTTTCTACGATTTAAGAGTTAGAGAGTCCGAATTGAATGCGACCTTTATAGAAAAAAAAAGGATCTCAAGCAGCGAGTTTTTCTAGAGATTAGTGTGAAAAAGCGGGATTTATAAAAACGAGCAACATGTCGTACCCTGCATTCTCATCTCACATATTTTTATTTTTCAAACTTCATTTTCTTCTTATAGTGAAGATAGATTTGACGATAGACATGACAGAATGTGGAAGTAAATTCGGTCTACAAGCAGTAGACAGTGGGGACAAGTCATGAGACTGTTCGCGTGGGTCTAAGGTCTTATTATAGAAAAATTTACATAAGTGGAAAGAAAATTATTTTCTTCACGTATGAAACTGTAGAATATAGAGTACTGATCATTAGAGAATGTGATGAAATTGTACTATATCCTTCCTATACGATCCTTATCAGAATCTTATAGAAATCTTATCAGTTTCTTATATAAGAATCTTACGCATTTCCATCGACTGCCTTATATAAGATTCTTACAGATATTCTATAAGATTTGATCTCTAGGGCAACAAGTAACTGATTTAGTAAATCTATCTTGAAGAAAACATTAGATATAAAGTGTTCATTTTGATTTCTCTTATATTACAATTTAGAACTTTTATATTAAACTTAGTTTTCGAAAATCACTTTTTGCTAATATTGAGCTTTGTTCATAAAACGCATTAAAAATTTTTGTGCACTGTTATTGTTTAAAAAAGTTATTCATCCGTCGTACTTCGTCGTTTGATGCATCAAATCAGCAATGGATCAACCGAAATAATTACCTGTTCTTTTAGCACTGAGATACTTTAGAACTTCTTTGTTCTTCTCATTCTACTAACATAGGACAAACCAAAATAGGTGACATTTTAAGTCCATGCTGATAATCAGTCTTAGATTCTGCATTATTTCAAACAGCATTACGGAACGATATTTTTGAAACCCGATGAGTTGGATGTAAGAATAAATCGTTTGTTTGGAATAGATGAAGCAAAAAACTTATGAGCTTTTAGTGTGAAGGACGATAGGAAAGAGAATGATCTTTCCAATCGACTAGCTTTTTGCTTTAAGATATTATAATTTTCACCGGTAGCATTAACAAACTATCAACAAGTAATCCAGTGAGAACAATAAAACACAATAAAAACTTAACAGCTCGTGTAGGATATGCAGTAGAAAGAATAACAAAATCAACTCCATATGCGAGATTATAGAAAATATACAGTGTTTAAGAAAATACAGAAAAGATATCGTGTCACTCCTCTAGTTCTTAAGTGTCATTACATTAACTATGTTAGTGAAACATAATGAAGTTCCTACAAGATAAAAAATTACTAAAATTCATTTCATTCAAGTTTAAAGTTCACAACTATTTAAAATAGAAGAAGAAAAACTTCTAAACTAACAAGTTAAAAAAATCATTGTATAGTATAGTCAAGACTTTGAAAGTTTATTTTTCATTTCTCTTCGCTTTTCGAACCATAGCATATTGTTATTTTCATCATCATCTGAACTACTGTCTGATTTTGAATTTGTAGGATTTCTTTGTAAAATACGATTAATAACCGATACGGACGTTTTTTCTTCCTCTTCTTTCCGTTTCTTTTCTTTTTCAGATTGGCGTAAATCGAGATAGATTGTTTTACGCTAAGATCGATCATAGAACAATTTGAATTTTAGTATTAGGAGAAAATTTTTAATTCTGATACCTCTGTTTCTGGTGCCATAATTCTCTTTCTACGTGCATCTCTCTCTTCGGCCTCGTGCAGCGCACGTTCAAGATTTCGAAATCCAGTATCTATAAAGACATAAGTATAAAGTTAAAAATAAAAAACAAATCATTTTCAAGATAATTACTCTCAAATGGTTGAGGTGGAATGTGGTTCGAATGTCCTGCGGTACTCTCATGGCCAAATTTTGAAGCATGTTGAACTAATCGCTGCAGTACAACATCATCTTTTGCTGGGGAATTTGAAAATGCACGACTATCTAATAAATATTTCAAAAGCCGTACATATTACAATAAAGAATTACAGACTCACTAGTTGGTTGTGGACGTGATCGAGAAACGTTTGTCGGAAGTCGACTATGTTTATCACACGTCGTGTTTAATTTTTCTAAAACAAAAAGAAGTGAAACAAATAATTGATTATTCAATTGTATTTACCAAAATCAATGCCATTGAGCAAATCCATTGAAAGAAATTGAGAATGATTCGATAGATTTGATTTGTTGGTTGACGCATTTTCGTTTAAACTCTCTTTCTCCAGTGGATTAGGTGAAGCTCTCATTTGTAGTTCAACACTTGGAGGTTTTTGATTTTCTGCATCTGGTAATCTCGGATGAGCTGATATAAACGAATCATTACCTTTTAATAAAGACTCCAAAAGATCTTCGGGATATGGGTTGAGTAAACGAGAGTTAGTATCAAATAAGTCGTGTGCAATATACTGCTGTTGAATAGCATTCTTTTCAAAGAGAAAACCAGACGATAGCATTCCTATCATAGGAAATAGCGTGAGCAAACTTTTCACGAAAACTTACGGCTTCTGCATCACATTCATCATCTGATATACTTTTCTCATCGTCGTCGTTGTCAAATACAACACTTGGTAGCTGAGACTGAACTTCTGCAAATATATTTTGTATTTGTATAGTTGTGTTGCTATTACTATTGGAAGAAGGACCTGATGGACTCGCAACTGGTGGTGGTAACTCGTCCTGTGGAAGACGCATTGAACAACTATAGTTTTCTCCTTTCTGTGATAAAAAGATTTTTTTATCGGGCTGCCGCTTTTAGCTGAGTAGAAAATGACACGTGGAAATCGAAAATTACTTTACAGGCGCCATTTTTAATAGCAAAACGTTGGTAACACCTCAGTAACGTACAGTAATAAGAATGCTCGATGAAATAACCACTACGAGTTTCTTTTGAATTTTTTCTCCAACAAAAATGAAAATTTATAGTAAAAGCCTGTCAAAGTTCTTCTTAGAAATAAAAACTAGCGACCTCTATCGACGTTCCTCTTCTGTCTGAATTGCGCGTGTGAGTAAGTCGATTTTTGCATACGATACCAGTTCAGTAAGCTGGTTTCAAATAAACGAGTAACCGATTCTTCCGCAAATAGTATCCCGACCGTTCGAAAATTACATGCATCTGTTTGTTTTTATGACGAGAAAGGATGAAAATGACTACTGTTGATTTCCAAATATAGAGAACATGTTATTGAGTCAGTTTCCCTCTTCGAATTATTTCTCTAACACAGTCTAGTAGTCGCTGATCTTTTGATGGTTTACGTGTATGAGAGTCATGGAGTGACAGATCACGTTTTGGAGATTGTTCTGGCGAGACAGATGAAATTGTAGTTATAGCTGACAGTTTCTCTTGAACAACTGTTGACAAGGAGGCAGGTGACAGAATAGATGGTTGATCTTGTTCTGCTTGTCTTGTTACATGTTTTGCCACTGTCGCAATTGTTAGATTCTGTGATTTTTGAAGCGATGAATTTCTCGGATAAACAACTTTATCTTTTTTTTCACGCGAAATTATTTTTCGTTTTGAAATTGTTCCAGCGACTTTATTAGTTTTCTTTGGTTTTGTTTTGCCACATTTTATTTGTTTGTTTTTTGATAGACGTTTTGAACCACTAAACGGTGTTGATCTAAATCTGGTTGAACGTTTATCGACATGGGAAATCAAGGATTTCTAACCAAAAAAATGTAATGGCAAGAATGAAAGACTAACGCAATAGTAGTGAATGTTATGAACTAGCTCGTTTAACAAAAGATAAGCCTATAGGGTGCAGGCTACGTTATGCACGATTTTATCCGAAAAGTAAGACAGTTCTGTTAGAAGACAACCCTTAAGGGTACCCCTCCCTCTTTTTTATAAAAATTTCGGATTTTGAGCTGAGTATAGCCTAATGTAGCGGAAAGTGTGAGCTACACAATGAGACCAATCCCAGTACTCCACGACCTTTCATCAAAAAGTTATGGATTTTTGAAGTTTTTCCTTAAAAACCTAAAAAAACTCAATTTTTTAGTTTCAAAAACTTTTCTCGCATTTTCTGTACATGCAAAACTTTTCTTACACATGGTCTGATAGAAGAAAGTGTTTTCTTTACAAAATTTTCCGATGAGTTTTCGCGGAGATATAAGCATCGCGGCAAATGCTCTGGAAAAACGGACCTATGTACAAAATGCGTTTTTTCTCGAAAACTATTTTTTTGCTACACGGCTTCATTGTGCCACATTACGACACCCCTTAAATTTCAGCCGATCGAATTCAAAATTTTACCAGAGGTATTCAAGACACTATTGCAGCATTTCACAGCATTTCTACGGAAAGCCCAGAAAGAGGGGAGGGGTACCCTTAAAAAGACTACTAAGGAAATGTGATTTAAAAAGTTTAAAAGCGCCGATACAATGTTCAGAGTGACATTGACAACTTTTTGACTAAAAGCCTACTTCGCTTTGAAGCAAGTACTTGGATGAAGTTTTCAAGTAAATTCACTTGCATTGGATCAGCCAAGTGCTTGGATAATTAATTACATTGAGTTGGAAAGTCCACAAGTATTGTCTCATTACTTAACTCAAGCACTGGGCCCACATACCACCACTGGGACTACCCTGCATGAAAGCAACTAACAACGTATCGTGATGAAAGTATACAAGTCGAGGGTATACATAGACCGGCATCATGAAAGTGTTATTCTATCAAGCGTTACTCATAATCGAGCAGGTCCATGTCACAATGAGAAGAAAGATTATGGCAGTCTTTTTCTGGTTTATGTTTGGACTTTTATCTGATTTGTATGCTTTTTGCCAAGAATATTTGGCTGAAATATGTGCGATTCATATAATCCTAAACCGAAGGTTCTCAAGTTCTTCAGAAATAATTTATAAAATTTGGACAGAGCTATGATTTCAAAGTAAAGTTAAATTTTCTCAATGAAGCATTTAAACTTGGTTTATGTTGCACACCTCTGTAGGACATGTTGTAATGAGATATGCAATATTTTCACTGTGCTCGACAGATTCCAGAGCAAAGCAAAAAAATGATAGATTTCGAGGGGTAGCAAATATTAATAGCTGACTGTCAGAGTACACAGTATGTTAACGTGCATAATAATATTTCGACAGAATGAAAAATAGCAACATTTTCTTTGCTGAGTTTGCTATCTACACCATTTATAAACTACCTCATGTCTTTGATAAGTTAATTAACCTATTCGATTTTCACGTACCTTTCCAGTTGGCTCATCAACTGACGGTGTTACAGTGTTTCTGCTTGAATGATCACTCATTAATTTATTCTTTTCTTCAATTTTATTTTTGTTTCGTATTATGTTCAAATAGGCTAATTCAAGCTTTTTTCCAATGTTATTCCATGTTAATAACAAACGCTCAAATTTTGCTAATTCATTTTTATTAGCCCGCATGACTATTCTACTTGATAATGGATGATTGTAAGAACGAGTGAGGCTACGAAAAAGGATTTCTTTTCAGAAAAAAAAGAAATTAGAGATCTGAAATTGAAAAGACAATAAAAATAAAACTCATGCGTCACTCCTGCAGAAAAGCGCGAATAAATCGATGATAAAAAATCTTATAAATAATAATTGAAATATGCCATAATGTATAATGCAATACTATTGTAATGTTTGAGAGTGAAATTATTAATTTTTCAATACTGACACATTCTTGTATAAGAACTGATGAGTTCTTATACAAGAATTTGTCCATGGCAGAACTTTAGTCAAGACAAAAAAAAAGTGTATTGAAAATCTTACATTAATAGGCGCTTTTAGTGAATGTACTATCCATAATACAGCTTTTTATGTGTGTTTCATCCAAAAAATGGGACTGAACTTATGCTTTTCATGAATGAAAAGTATATAATCTACTTTTCATATTTTTTATTCAATAAATTTTCCTAATTATTTGATAGTAGCTGATTACGACATTATCGTCACTTTCTTTCTTCCGTCTGTAAATAAGAGTTTAAAAACAATTGTAGAATATGAATACTATAGAAAAGAAACATTCAATTGAACGTTTATAACAAAAATTACAAATGATTGATTGTTATCTTCCAACTTTGCAAGCTAATTGATTTTTTATATATTTTTCAATTTTCCCTCTTGCAAGTCAAAAAATAAACGAAAAAATCTCCCATTTTTAAAGCCAATTAATTAAGAAAAAAAACATCGATTCGTTCGTTCTAAAAGTAATCAACAGGAAAAAACTACAATTCAAACATAAAAGGAAAGCGTTGACGTAATATAATTTTAAACGTCCTTTTTATCACGATTTAGTCTCGATTCATTCCTAATTACTTCTTCGCACTTTTGATGTGTCCTTTGATGTTGTTTAATCTTACAAAGTCAATTAGGGACGAATCGACAATTGAAAATTGCATAACGATGATTTAAAGAAGAACGGGTATCATAGTATTGCAGCATCTCCATTTTATAGGCGTCGATGAATCTGTTGTTTTAGACGCTTGACTCTGGAACTTAGAATCTAGTCATTAGCTCTCTTCTGAAAAATTGACAACATTCGAATTCTGAGAACACCTCGGAACACGTTGAATTTGGTTGTAGAGAGCTATATTATCTTATTCTTTCTATTATTAACAAAATCTGATCATTTATAGAGAATCTATCTTTTTTTCATAATTAATTGGCTAGCAAAATGGGAGCTTTTTTCGTTTATTTTTTGGCTTGCAGGAGGGAAAAATATATAAAAAAATATATTTTGAATGAAAAATATATAAAAAGGCAATTAGCTTGCAAACCGGGAATGAGTCAATTGATTATATTGGTTATGGACTAAATAATGAGTAATTGAAAATGTGACTAAGATGAATTCTGTTACAAGGTGACTATAATTATCAAATCACATCTAATTAGTTAAATGCTCTTTACTGTAGATATTTTTGCATTTTCTTACCTTATGGGGCCAATCTCTAATGAGTGTACGTGATCACAAACACAAAAGAATTGTATATTCCGATAAATACAACCAAAAAAGAAAACTTCTATGCGATAAATATTGGAAAAAAGCTGAAAAGATCCCGTAAAAATTGCAGTATAGATACCGTATACTAAAATTTCGATAAAAATGGTAGAAATGATCCCGGATTTAGAAAAAAAAAATTTTCGACAGAATTGATCCCGGAAAACTTTTTTCTTTCTGCGAACAAGAGAATTGATCCCAGTTGACGTGTGGTGCGAATGTAAAGACCGCGTTGAGACATAAACAATAGCAATGTGTAGCGGTCACATCTTTTTTCATACTTTTTTCACTCACATCACTTTTGACTATTACTATCACTATTAAACAAACTATGGCTCGAAAAGCATAGCTATTAGTTTTTACGTGTGTAACCGAACTGAACAATTCATTGGTGGTTTATCAATTACATATAAATGTTCACAGTACTGAAAATATCCGCTATGCGAGTATGAATTGAATATAGTATGTAGAAATCAGCGAAGAGCTTTGGAAAAGAGGATCGTATGTGGTGTGACAACTACACACGTCAACCGGGATCAATTCTCTTGTTCGCAGAAAGAAAAACGTTTTCCAGGATCAATTCTGCACAATAAATATAAAAATTAGTTTATTCCAGGATCAATTCTGTTGAAAATATTTTTTTTCTAAATCCGGGATCATTTCTACTATTTTTATAGAAACTTTAGTATACGGGATCCGTTCTGCATTTTTTATGGGATCAAAACAATTACCTCCCGTCCATAAATATTTGCATAACTATAGCCTCTAATTTCTATAAACTTTTTGATGAAGAAACACAAAGTGATATTCATCTTTAGGAAATCAAAAGTTCAGTTACCTAACGAAATTACTTCTGTTACTTTTCAAAATTTATCCTCTTGTAACAATATAAACAGATTTTTAATATATGAAACGGTTTACTTGAATAAATCTTTTTAGATATGTAGATAAAGATTTCCTCTGCACGGAACGTTTTTAAACGACCGCATTGACAAACGACAAACCATCAAAATAAATTTTGACAAATTTGGTACGTGTAGGTGGTAAAAAGTTTCTCATCGCAACAGGTTCAACAACGAACGATTTCATTTGATATAACAAGTACATTGACAAATGTTCTATTTAGATTTTACAAGTGGTATTATATTAAATAGATGGTTAATTGAAGAATACTCGTGTAACAAAAGAGCAAGACGAACGAGAGATATGATATGAAATCGGCAACATCCCACATACGTTTTATTTAACTCGTGACCATACAGACAACACAATGGAGTGGCTAGTGGATTCTCTTATATAACAAAATAAAATTCTACGGAAAACTTTTGATATGATTCTAGTAGAAAGAAAGCGCAATAAAGTAATGTACGAATAAACTGCTATGACTAGAGAAAAGAAAAATGGTCCGTCACATTTGCTGTTCTTATCAGGCGTAAAGAAAAGGAGAGTGAAACATTTTGACATGTTAACATTCGAAAATAAATAAATCTTTTACATTACATCAACAGTGTGTATTTTGTACGGTAGGTAATTTTCTTTTTCAGAAGCAGAAAAATAATTATTTTATACTGTTTAGTTTTCATCATCATGTAACTCTTCCCGTTCATACTGGAATTGTATTTCAGAGAGACCAATTACTCGCGCGTATTAATTTAAATATCAAGAAGTATCGATATACCACTTTGCTTCTTTAGTTATTCAAATACGTTTGACAGAATGAAAATAGATAATATACGATAAGCTTAACTTGGGAAGAACCTTCAACGATATGAAAATATATCAATGTTATTCACATTTTTTAATATCATCATAGAACTGACTCGTTTCTTTTCTGTTAAACTAAATGACATTTCTAGTCTAACAATATTCTCTGTTATCCTCTAGTATTCAGTAATAAATGTTTAGACGGTTAAGAGTTTCAAAAGCAGACAAGGCTGAGAAGTTTTTTACTTTAAAAAAACAAGATGTCGAATCCTTCAAACCATGCCCTAGTGGATGTACTTGGATTAAGTCATGAGGACAGTACTTGTTGACTTTTCCAAGTAAATTTATTTCTCAAGTACTTAACAAGTAAAATGTAAGTACTTGGCTACACAGTGCAAGTGAATTTACTTTAAAAAGTTCAGTCAAGTACTTGTTCCATTTATTGTTATTTTGTATTTTATACATATTCTAGAGCTACTCTACTTTTGTAGATCAAATACGGCTACTAAGTTTGTTCAACTCACTCGTCAGTAGAAATATATAAGTTTATTCTATAAATGTATAACGATTGATAGTGTGGTGTTTATATACAGCTGGGCATGCAAAAGAAAAGAGTGACTAACTTGTCCAAGTACTTGACTGAAGCAAGTCAAGTAACGACACTTGCCAAGTTCTTGCTCAAGTAGTTGCCAAGTGCTTAACTTATCACGTAATTCCCAAGTACTTGTACCAAGTACATTCACTGGAATAAGTTTGAAAAACATTTAAAGCTCAATTTTTGTCGTTTTCAAAAAACAGAGATCAGATTAGGGGTGGGACAGTTTCAGTTCCTATAGTCCCTAAGAACTGGTCAAAAGAACGGAAACTGGTTACTAGTTCTTTTCAGAAATTCAAAGTAAAATAAAATCGATATAGCTAGTTATATTAACTCGGGTTAGTCAGCTAAACACACCATCTACCTCTAGCGCACTAGAAAAGGTCAATGTAACTAGGTACACCAGTTGTTTTATTTTTAATTTTTTTTGAAAAGAACTGGTTACCGGTTCAGTTCTTGTTGAACTCGAACTGGTACCCGTTCCCGTTCAAAAGAACTGAACTGAAACTGTCCCACCCTATTAGATATGACTCTAATTTACTCTAGTAGCTCTACCGCTTTAGTAAACTAAATGTGTGCATAAGAACTAAAAGAGGAGGAATAAAGCGTTTCAATATGTCGACACATCAAAGGGCCAAAATAATCGTAACGTAATAACGTTTCTTCCCTTTCTGACTGTAATTTATCAGTCAATTTAAAAGTTAAGATGCTTAAATTCTTATCAAATCTGTCTAACCAAGTGCTCGACAATCTCTAAAATTTCAGTTAGGTTTGAATGTATGATTCGAGTTACAAAAATCAAATCCAAAAATTTTTCCCCTCAATAATGAGCAAGAGTTAAATTAAAATGACATTATTGCGACCTCAAAACATTTTTCTATTTAATCATATGCTCAAAACCTAAAAACTATTACGAAAATAAGAAAATATGACCAACTTAAACCTCATCTTTTGAGAATATAGAATTTAATCCTTATTATTTGTGAGTAACTCGAATATTTAAAAAATTTTCAAATATATTTCTTACGAGGGAACCTATGGAGGTGATATCCTCCGTTTTCTGTGATTTATATCTCGATCGATAGAGTATATTGAGCTATTAAAAACCCTAAACGGACTCATTTCCATGGTGCTTTGTTCAAAAGTTACAGCATTTGTTCGTTTTTAAACCTTGTGAGGCTCGAAAACACGCGAAATTCGGTAACTCAGCCAAAACTTTGTTGAACTCTCTATAACTCACGAGGAAACCTTTCGAGATGCCCCTTTCCGATTCCAATGATTTGTATATGGATCAATAGACCTCAGTGAGGTAGTAAATGGCCTAAAAGAATTCGTCCCATGACTCTTGAAGAGTCGGTTTTCTGGAAAACTGTTTTTTCTGCAACTCTAAAAATAACCAAAACCTTTTTTTAATAAGGCGTGATTGTAGCCCGCAAATTTTGGATTAAAATGAGACATCTTCCACCTTTACACGACCTTTCTTTGCAAGTTATAGAATTTACAAGAAAAGCCCTAAGTGTTCATCGTCAGCTCAAACCTACAGAAATAAGAAGAAATTAATTTAGGGCTTTTATTGTAAATTCTATAACTTTGCGAAGAAAGGTTGTGTGGAGGTGGAAGATGTCTCATTTTAATCCGAAATTTGCGGGCTACAATCACGCCTCATTAAAAAAGGTTTTGGTTATTTTTAGACTTGTTGAAAAACGGCTCTTCGAGAGTCATGGGCACGAATTCTTTTAGGGTATTTACTACCTCACTGATGTATAAATCATGGGAAACGGAGGGTATCATCTCTATAGATTCCCTCGTTAGTTACTGTTATATCTCCTGTCTTTTTACTCAAAATAGAATTTTTTGAAATGTATGTTCTTCACATTTTTAGATATAAGAATGGCGAACAAAAATGATTCTGAAAATTATCATCGATTCGTTGATAAAGTTTGTATTGTAACAGGTAAGAAGGCAGTAACTATTTATTTTCCCATAATAAGTTATATTTTTTTAAATTAGGTGGTGCCAGTGGTATAGGGTATGCGACCGTGGATGAGTTTTGCAAAGAAGGAGCAACCGTGGCCATATTCGATTTTAACGAAGAGAATGGAAAGAAGGCAGAAGAAAAACTCAGAGCGGAAGGAAAACACGTAACATTCTTCAAAGGTAATAAATACATTGATCACCGGCTACATCTGACACATAAACTGAGTATACATAAGTTTTTAGTCGATGTTCGCAGTGAAGAACAGATTAAGAGTGCAGTTGAACAATTTGCAAAGCAAAATAGAGAAGTCATACACCATTTGGTCAATGGAGGTAACACGAGTAAAATAGATTTTTGTCGGCATTCATTAATATATAAACGAAAGAAGAAAAAGAATAATCAATGGCTTATTAAGCTTTAGTTGAATACTGTGAATTATTAGCCTATTGTCTAGGATTTTAAAAGATATGCCTTTCTCAATAGATCAGTTAAAAACTAAGAGAATTAGCTTCATTTTTGCAATGCACTGAACTGTCATGTTTCTAAAGCTTGCCATATTTTTTACAATTTCCTTTGTTTTTAGCTGTCTTTTTCGGTTCAAAAGGTCTAACAGCTACTTCAGAAGATTTTACCATGTCATTCTCAACCAATGTCAGTGGATATGCGCTAATGGTAAAAGCCGTTTATCCTTATATGAAAAATGCAGGAGGTTAGTTGGAAATTACTAATTTTCTTAAAATTGAAAATAAATTTCATCTTTGTGTATAGGTAAATCCTGTTCAATCGTTAATATTTCTTCAATTTCTGCTCATCGTCCACAACCCGATCGTTGGACATATTCGAGTACAAAAGGGGCAATTATTATGATGACAAAATGTATGGTAAGATGACGGATGAGAAGGAACAGATACGATAATATTGTTACCGAATTTCTTTTCCAGGCACTCGATTTGAGTAAAGATGGTATTCGTGTGAATTCAGTTTCACCAGGATGGACATGGTCACCTGAGGTAAGACGAAATAAATATGTAACATAAGCTAAACCCAGTAGATGTACATCACTGCTCTTTGTTTTCACATATTGTCGTTGCCGTTGACTGGGAAAAAGTACTCTTAAGAAATCGAGATGATGCAAATTCATTCTTCTTAGATGATTCTTGTGACTATATATTTTCATGTTTTTGAAAATTTGTATACCAATGCACACTTGTAAAAAAGTTCGATTGCTCACTTTAAATAAACCGTCTCAAACAGGCAAAAACAGCTAACTAAAGTAGAGATAAGATTCAAAAACCTCTTTGAACCGAGCAAAATGCTATTCTTTTTTACCTTTATTAAACTTTTGCTATGAATGTCTGAAGTCTGATTGGATATTTTTTTTTGAGTCTGACGTGAGCGTAAACTAAGCTGAAAATATTATTAAAGAAGATACAAAATGGAAATCAAAGATTGTGCAGGATTCTGCAACCTCTCACTTTTCAAGAAAATATTTATTCTATATTTCAGCATATACAAAAAGACTCTTGTCTCTACCTTCTTTCGAATGATGCACTTTTTATCGTACACTCAGACGATATTACTGAAATGCTAACAGATTTTGTTTTTCTCTAGGTATTTAAAGCCGCTGTTGATGGTGGTAGAGAAAAATGGGATCCTGTCTGGGGTATGTCTCTTATCTAGTCTGTCATGAAACAGGTTAATAAATGCTCTTTGCTATCTCTAGGTCAATTTCATATGCTGCGTCGTTGTGCTGATTGTCCGGAGATTGCTCGTCCAATATTATTTTTATGTTCAAATGATGCATCTTTCATCACGTCCACTGACTTATCAATTGACGGTGGCTATATTCAAATGACAAATGAAGGATTTGGAGAACAATCAAGCTTTGCTGGATCAAAATATTAGAAGTGATCTACATGTGATAATGGGAATGTTAAGGCTATATGAATGCGCGAGACAACAATCGTGCACAAACTTTACTCCTTTGCTATCCAAAGATGTGTTTATTTAAAGGGATAACTATTATGAGTATTTCTATTTCATAATGATATTTCTTGTATTTGTCGTATTTATTTATGTGAAAAATAGTGATTTGTTAAAATATAATCTTTTTTCTCATTGTGTTTTACGCTATGAGCGAAATGAGAGCCATTCAGCTGAATGATGAGACTTTCATTCTTTTACTTCTGATCTTACACGAATACTTTTTTCAGTTGTATTCGGCGGAAGACTTTACTAGTTTTGGTATATGTGCCAAACACAAACTGAGTTTTCACTTTTACTAAGCTTTCTGACAGAAATAATAGTAGTCGAAAAAAGTACTAAGTTAACAAAGTTTTTCATTTTTTCGCCTTTCCTATAATTTGCTTAGTTTTTTTGATTGAAGTTCTGAAATTAAAGTTTAGGTATAATTTTGTAGAGAATTTCACGCTGCTTCTATTAAAAAAGAATTGGTTCTAGGGAATCTAAGGAACAGGAGTTAGAGCAAAATTACTGAGACCAACGTTATCTATGGTACATCCGTTCTTATCTTTCCATCTTCAGTTAATGGTAAATTTAACATAATCTGATCTTAGATGATATCCTAGAATATCGCCACCTGAAATTTCGCCATCGGAATTTTGACAGTATTGTCAAACATACAGAGCAAAGTCGCCAACAATTTCATCAATTGTCCAAAATCGATATGATTTTCTTCGCATTGTCGTATTTACAATGAACTTCGACAATTGCTGAAAATCCAGCTGAATTTCGACAGTAATTTTCAGTTTCATCTAAAGTAGAATTTTTAATAGCATACACCATGCATAATAATAAAATAATACACTATGTTTTTATAATCTATAATCTGTGTATTCTAAATAATTCCAGAAATCATTCCAGTATTATGCTATCAGACTACTATCTACTATTTATTGTTTCCAATTTCTTAAAATTTAAAAATGTACTACAATAAAAATGCATTTTCGACAATTGTAAAAATTCCAAGGACTTAAGATATTAGTCGAAAAACAACGTGAAATTCGGCAATGTCGAAAATCAGATTGACTTTCGACAATTTGTCGAAAATATTGAACAAAAATGACAAAGGTGAAATTCCAGCTGTCGATATTCTGTTTTACCTCCTAATTAGGATTCAACTAAGACTTTTTCACCACGAAGAAACGGTTTACCAATATTATTTCTACATTGACCAATGATTGGTAATACAAATTCTACATGAATGAGATGACAAATTCTTAATATAATTTTTACTTTTCAGCTACTTCGGTCATTTTAATTTTCTACTTCGGAAATCGATATTAGCGACAGTAAAGCAATCATAGCTTTTCAATCCCGACTTAATGAAAGAGATTGCTGATGTTGTAATAAATTTTTCCTTGTTGGAATAAAATTCTGTTTACATGTTAAATTTAATATTTCGTAGTATCTGGCTGACGTCAATATACAGAGATAATTTTCAACTGAAATTTTAATGGGTAAATTGTTTTTATCAAATGTTCCGTCTCATTTGATGTAAATAAAAATAGTTTGCTCGAGATCCAAATTAATTTGACACATCCAAATTATCTCTCTTTTTTGTGATATTATTCTCGTTTTTAAGGGAAAAACAGTGAAGGAGTTCTATTTTCAAATACAGTAGTAGCTCAAAACTGTTCATGTATTCAAGAAAATCGCTAAAAAGTAGATTTTCTTTTTATTACTTTAATCGGAAAAGATCACTGAACAAATGCAACGTCATTTTGTTTGACTTCTCTACTGTGAAAAGTACTATTGAGAGGCAAAAGGTTGAAAATGTATGTCAACATATAGTATCAATGTCTGCGATACTATATTTGTTATCTGAAAATGGTGTACGAGTTCTTCATCTAGTCATGAGAAAAATCTGCACACGTTTTTTCCGTCACGCGTCTATGCTGTCGCTTTTTATTTAATATTAAATGAGAACAGACACTCTTTCGTTTCTCTCTTTCCTTTGTCAAGCTTTGTGTAAATATTTTCACATATGTTTAAATCAGATTGTGATTATTTGACTCATGTTTAGTAAAAAAAAAGAAGAAAATAGAACTACATGGAAAGGAAGAAAAGAGGCGTGCTACTCTAGTGAATAAAAGAGTTGGAGAGAATTGAAAGGATCATTTTACTATTTTTTCATCATTTTGCGATGTTTGTTGTGGCTCTATTAACATGCCAAAATAATACTTACTCAATCCGATAGTGAGTAAAGGTTTAAGTTTTAATTATTCTTAAATCCTCGCTATAAACTATAAGATAAAATAATATCTTATACCAAATTTCACTATACTCGAACTATTAGAGATCTATGTTTTATTTTTTCTACACACAATTGCGGACATAAAAATAAACGATATTGTATTATTTACATTGTGGTAGTTAATGAAATTAGTTACAAACACTATCGTATAATATCATCTTTCTTGCTGATTAAAATAAACGTTAAAAAGATCTCCGACCGACATAGCAAGTCTTCATTCATCATATCATCTTTCTCTGTTCGCATCTTGATCCTACAGTGGTTACTAATTTTTGTTAAAAAAAGTCGTATAAATACACCTTTCGACATACTTGTTTGAAATTGTATTCGTCTACATATCGTTCTTTAATATCTGAGTATAGGTGAGTATTTATGCCAACATTTTATCTTAACATTTCCACACTTATAAATAGAAACATTAGATAGACTTCATTTATCTAAATAATTTTAATTAATCAAGACCTTCATGGCATCTATACGTAATTATTCTAGAGATATAATAAACAAGATCTTCACATTTGATGCCCTGCAATAAAAAATATTCGTTAATTTATTTACTGTAAGAGGTTCATGGGTGATTTGTGTAGCAAGATTTATAAAAAAATGTATCTTAATTAATATAGTTGAAATATAACAGAAGTTTACTGTAGCAAGAATTCGGCCGGTTATAAAAATTCCACTTACGACGGAACCTCTCGAGATGATACAACGCTTTTTGCTCGGAATCTAGTGGGTCATAGGTTATCGACCATGCTGATTCCGAATATGACCCCGGGGATGGCCCTTAGCCCTTCGAAGATCCGATTTCCTAGAAAATCAGTTTTTCAGAAACTGTGAATATAACCAAAACCTTTCTTAATGAGACATGATTGTAACCCGCAAATTTCTGATTAAAATGAGACATCTCCCAGCTTTGCAGGACTTTTCTTTGCAAAGTTATAGAATTTACAAGAAAACCCCTAAATGTTCATTGTCAACTCAAAGCTACAGAAATCAAAAGAAATTAATTTAGAGTTTTTCTTGTAAATTCTATAACTTTTTTCTTTAACTTTTTTTTTTTAAAGAAAGATCGTGTAAAGCTGGGGAATGTCTCATTTTAATCCAAAATTTGCGCGCTACAATCATGTTTCATTAAGAAATGTTCTGGTTATTTCTTAGAGTTTTTGAAAAATTCGTTTTCTAAAAGTCGGATCTTCGAAGGACCAAGGGCCACTCCCATGGTCATATTCGGAATCAGCATGGTCGATAACCTATAACCCACTAGATTCCGAGAAAAAAGCGTTTTATCACCTTGAGAGATTCCGTCGTTAAATATCATGAAATCAATAGATAATTATAAAGTTTTAGAAGGCACACATTTCTAGATATTTCTGACGCTTCACATCTCCATGGTTCCTGAGAAAATTAAAAGGTTTGATCGATAGGTACCTACGCGATATCTATACAATAAAAAATCTTTTCTTCGATCATCTTCCACTATTTCGAAAAATATAGATTATTGTGCGTCTACATCTATCAGCGTTATGTTGTGAAATGAAGGGGAAATAGAAAAAATAGCCGAAAGATAAAAGTTTTTTTTATGATTTTTCAAAAATATTATGGTCAGTAAAAATCCTATAATTATTAACAACGCTTGGCATAAGAGCGCTCTTGCAGAAAAACATCCTTAAATTCTATGCTACAAATTCTGACATTTAAAAGAAAAAAATTAATTGTTCCATGAGAACTACAACTTTTTTAATAGAAAAATTAAGGTACACTTTTGACACGGCAGTTTTGATACTGCGTGAGTAAATTCTCACACTTTCTACAGAATTCCATTCTCTCTCTTGTACGATATAAAAAAGTTGAGGTGAATTGCGAATGCGGGAACATAAACAATGAGAAAAAATAGATTTTCAGCACAGAAGCGGTCTGCTTATTTTGTATTTTTGCCACTTCCTATACATCTTCAATGGAAAATGAAGGCATATTTGAAATCAGCAGACAGAACTGAATCGAATCATGTGTTACTCAAATGTTTTGAAAATAATCACCGAATCCAAAATTCAGTGACAGAGAATAAATACAGGAGGATTGTAAATTTATTTGAAAGAAAACCATAGAACACGACATCATCTATCATCATAATTTTAACACAATAACTAAATGATAATGTTGATGTCAATTTGAGCTTTTTTTCTCATTGAAGATTTTGTTTAGATATGAGAAGAATAAATTGCTTTTTAATTTTTCCAACTTTCGTTTTTAGTGTCTCAATGCCAGGCACTTAGGTAGCCATTGCACGAGAAAAACATCTGCTTATCACAGAAGCATTCTCAAAGACCATCTCGGATTTTTTACTAAGTAGTCTCATCTTGCAGAGTATAAACAGCCTTCCTAAACAGAAATTGATTTAATGGTAACTAAGTGGTATTTTGAAAACCTGTAGAATCGTTTCTCTGTTACAACAAGATTTGATCTATTTCAAATCTTAGAATAAACTATAACAATCAAAACAGAGTTTTAAAGATTACAGGACTCAAAATGGACTCGAAACTTAGTCTTAAATGTTTCGGACTCAGTCTCGCTCAGTCCTGCCAAAAAGTTCCCTAAACAAAAATCTAAATGCTTGTAAAGGCAAGTAGATGTTCTCCTTTGTTTTTATGATCACTTGCCCTTTTCTACTTACGAAGAAACTACAAAATATGATTTATGCGGTTGATGAGAAAATGTTAGACGAAGGACAAAAGCATGAGCTTTGTCTTTTGTTTGTATGCAAACACTCAAAATGATCATTTCAGTGTTTCAAAGAATATTAATTCAAATCAGTTGTTTCAGGTAACCAAAAGAAATGGATGAAAAAAGTTCTTCTTTACCAAAACTTTATCACTGTACATACAAACATGTCGACATGGATAATCAGCTAGAACAAGAAATTAAACAGCTAGAAACAGAAGAGGTATGATTTTATCAAGAAGAGTCTTTTTAATTCGCACTGTATTCAGCTGTTTAAAATAGCTTGTTTTACGTAATAAGATGAGTATTAGACATAACATGGTAATGTACATACAAAAGCCTACTTAAGCTAAACAAACTTAAATGTTTTTTCCACAGAGATATGCAGAGGAGATGTTCATTTACATTGAAACTATTCCTTGAAAAACAAGAATATATGTAACTATTTTTCGAAAGTTTTCCAGAAAAGTTCAAAAAGTTATCTCTGCCATCCAAAGAAGCTCAAATAGAGCATATTTTGAAATTTAAGTGTTTCTGAGTGGGTTACGATTTTTTAAATTTCACATGAATTAGTCAAAAATGTATTAGTTCACCTAAGATAGTTTATCACTGTGTTTTTATAGTTATTAATGAAAGGAAACATTGGCGTAATAGTGGCCATAGCAAAAACTTTTAAGAACGTATTTGATGTATTTGTTAGCGTCCAAAGTGACATTTTGTCCAATGTAATATTGGCCTAGGCCACAGTAAAATTCCACGTTGAACTAGTCCAAAGTCTATTTTCACTTTCACCTAGAGTTACTTAAGGTCAAAGTGCAATTTCAGTATGAACTAGTCCAAAGTAAAATGTAATAAAAAGTATCACCACTACAGTACACTAGGCGAATCTAAGATTTGGCTAGTCCAAAGTGCAATTTAGAATTAATCAGACCAATGTGATAGGCCTAGGCTAATGTCAAATCAGGATGATAATTCACACATAATAGACAGAATTGATCATTTGTACTGAAACATTCCTCGTAATGAACCAACGTCCTGTTTCAGACCTGTCATTTCAGACCAATTCCAAGGAAAAGTTTTTTCGGCCAAACAGACTTTGATTTCTCACTTGTTTCATAAGTCAGGATCTACGATATGCTGGTAGAAGAAGAGAGGAAAACTTCTAAATTATCTAGATACTACAACTAATTTTCAGGAATAATATAATAATAAATGCCGCTTTATGTAGTTTACGATTAAGAGTAATTCGTCGTAAATGATCGACTTCCATTTTTATTTGCAGCTAGTGTCAAATAAAGAAAGCAGTCAGTGCATAGGTTGCAGTAGATCATGACTTTTGGAATTGGTCTGAAATGAAGGTTTTATAGAAGCTTTGTGGTTTTCAAAACTTTCCTTTTTGGTTCACAGAATCTGTATCTTTTTCAAATGTGTTGACAAATAAAAAATTCATCTAAAACAGGACGTTAGTTCATTACGAGGAATGTTTCAGTACAAATGATCAATTCTGTCTATTATGTGTGAATTATCATCCTGATTTGACATTAGCCTAGGCCTATCACATTGGTCTGATTAATTCTAAATTGCACTTTGGACTAGCCAAATCTTAGATTCGCCTAGTGTACTGTAGTGGTGATACTTTTTATTACATTTTACTTTGGACTAGTTCATACTGAAATTGCACTTTGACCTTAAGTAACTCTAGGTGAAAGTGAAAATAGACTTTGGACTAGTTCAACGTGGAATTTTACTGTGGCCTAGGCCAATATTACATTGGACAAAATGTCACTTTGGACGCTAACAGATACACCAAAGTCTTAGCTATCTTCGATAATAGTTCTTGTGTTTTTTCACTATTCTATTTTAGACTTCGCCTAACCATTCTTTTTCACTGGCTCATCTTGTTCTATCTCTTCGCGAAACTTTGGAATCGACTTCAATGAAAATCCAAGACGACCCTCATCCAAAGCCCAGCTGTAAAAAAGTATATGATCATGATAAAATTGAACTATTAATAAAGAATTACGATGCAAGTTTAAACGAATGGAAACGATATCAATATTGGAACCCTAAAGAAGAGTATACCCGAAATTTAATTGCAACCGATAACAAACATTTCACATTAATGTTACTCTGTTGGAATCCAAAAATGGGTTCACCTATTCACAACCATTCAGGATGTGATTGTTTCATGAGAATAATTAAAGGTAAGATCTTTTATGTAACTTGCATTCGTTTTTTATCTAAATGATGCGTGAACAGCTTTAAATGTATAAATCCATCGTGAGTAAGAAAACTATCAGAACAATAATATATTTGATGTTATTATGGTACATAGGTATACTCAGCGAAAGTTATTTTGACTTTACAATTAATCTCATGCAAGAGTTGATCATAATGCATTAAAATATGATTCTCTTAAAGTTTATATTTCTCTAGAATATGTCTGAGAAAATTTTATATTAAAATTGCACAAAAAATTTTTTATATAGATTATACAGTTTGCATCTAGGAATGCCGCGATGGCAGAAGTAGAGAGAGATCCCGTCCTTGCTTTTTGAAATCTTTTACTCCCAAATCCGATAAATTTTTGCTCTAGAATTGAGAATAACAATCAGCACTATCTGACGTATACTAATAAAGATAAGACGATGTGGAAATGAAGAGGGAAAACTGTGGTCTGATTTGATACTGCATAATGTGCAATCGTTGATTATTCATTATGTTATAAATACTCTCGGTTTAAGAGTAAAAACTTACATATTTTCTTTTTTGTTGTTTACAAGAAAATCTGCTACCGCTCGCATTTTAAAAGTTTTGCATTCTTCTTGCTCTCTTTCACTAATTTTGCTTCCAAATCTTGCGGTATAAATCCTTCACTCTTCGTATCAACCCCCCTGCTTTTTGTACTTCGGAGCGTCTCTATTTGCATTCGCAAAGTACAAGGAACACTTTATTCAAACTGCATGAGCCACGAGCAGAGAATATTTTTGACCTATAATTTTAACAGAGGATTACTAAAAACTACGTATACTACATTACAACGTATTTCGAATTGTTGTTTATCGTTTGAAAGCATTAGAAATCCAATGTTTTCAATACTTATTCTGTCTTTTATAATATTGTCTGTACCTGTTGTTTTAGGTGAAATAATCGAGACGCGTTATGTGTATCCGAAAGACGATAAGTTTCACAAGAAAATAGTTGAAGCTGGTTCAGTGGATGATGGAAAATGGTCGGGATTAGACGTGATTCAAGAGTCTAAATTAGTGGAGGGCGATGTTCGATGGATCAACGACATGATGGGTGTACACAAAATGGAAAATGAGCATGAAGTAGAAGGATCTGTGACAATGCACTGTTACATACCACCCTACGCCGTTTGTCACACGTTTGAGAAGAAAAAAGATGGAAAAATGGAAATAGAAGAGAGTGAAATGTCATATGCAACTGAGCATGGCAACATTAAATAAAACAATTTGGTAGTTCAGGGCAAAAAAATCATTACACACGGGAATTTCTGTATATTCAAGCATAGATACATTTATCGGTTCGGCCCCAATTTGTCGACACGCTAACTAGTTTTCCGATTTCGTCGATATTTTATAGTGTCGACACCTCACTAACACCATTCATCTCTCCGCCTCCGTTTCAGTTATGGACATTTAAGTCCATCAGAATGAATGTAATCCGCCAGATGCCTGATTAAAAAATATTAGAAACGACAGATGTGTTCAGTTGTAAAGTCCTTTGTATCAACCGAGGGTTCGTTGCTCATTTCGAACAGCTAAGGAATTTCATACTTATGTTGTATAAGCAAAGAATTTTTAAGTTTTAACGATTAAATTAAATTTTCAGACGTCAGTGTATAGTTTGAATAGTTAAATGATGCCATGTGTCTAATAAATGATTATAATAAAGGATTGAAATGATCTAGGATTGAAATAACGAGACTATGTGATTAACTTTTAACCTATAACCACAAAAGCGCAACTGACATTTTTCGGTTTTTTTGAGTGACAACCGAAGACAAGCGAGAGATTCAGTAGTATTGAAGGAGTAATATTTAACTTGTTGAGGGGTAATAATTTCAATATAAATGTGAGAGTAACAGCAGCTGTTTTGAAATTTCAAAACAGTTGCTGGAGAAGTAAATATAAATCTTCTTCTCCTCAAGAAGTTTATGTTGCCTAAACAAATTAAAACGAGTAAAATGAAAATGTCGATGTTATTGATTTCAGACCCTGAAGTACTAGAAATATTAATCTTAATTAACAATATTAATTGATTGTTTTAAGGCATCCCCGCTAGGACGTTAAAAGAAGTTTCTTGATCAATTTCAAACATTTTAACGCATGTCTTTAACATATCACTTATTTTAGGTCATTTTCCTTCACCTTGGAAAGCCGGTTATCTAACTGCGCTGTTTAAATCTGGTGATCACAATGATTCAGCTAATTATAATTACCTATTACGCTACTTCCCATTTTGTCTAAGATTTTTGAGCGAATCAATGGAAAGAACTATATACGTTTGCAAATTTGGTAGTAGTTTTTACGATTCTGCTCCTGTTCCGTGAATTTGGCGGTCAGTTTCAATTTTAAAATTTTGGAATTCAGCTTTTTATACTCAGTTTGAAAACAACGGTGATCCGGTGATCCGCGTAAATGTGGCGACCGGATTGGACCGACTGGTTGACCGGCCATTTTTTAAAAACTTTGACCCGTAACCGACCGATGTTTTTTGCTTCCTATTCGATATAAATATGCTATTTTCTGTCATATTTTCTAGTTATAAGCCAAGTCAACCGGTCCAGCAGTTTCATCGGGACCGATCCAACCGGTCGGTTGATAAGTCTCGACTGGATCGGACCGAAAACGGGCGCTCGGTCCGGTTGCATCTTTGCTGGCATCTTGCTGTAAAAACCAGAATGCCGTTACACTGTCAAAAAAAAGTGCCTTGATAAACCACTCGGCCAGCTTAAAAATGCTTCCACAGTGCGTTTTGAAGACATTTTAGGTGCATTGACTCCTCGTTTTACTGTTAGCTGCCTTAATGTCTTCGAAAAAACACCTCTAACGAGGAAAGGTCTCCAAGTATGCAATCGTTTTTTGCTTGAAATCTAGTGGACAATAGGTAATTGACTGCGCTAAATCCGAATCTGACATCGGTTTGTGCTGCTGGGTCTCCAGAGACCGGGTTTTTGGAAAGCCAGGTTTTCAGAAACTCTAAAAAATAATCCAACCTTACTTAATTAGACGTGATTGTAGACTGCAAATTTCTGATTAAAATGAGACATCTCCCAGCTCTACATGACCTTTCTTTACAAAGTTATAGAATTTACACGAAAAGTCCTAAATGCTCATTGTCAGCTCAAAGCTACAGAAATAAGAAGAGATTAATTTAGGGCTTTTATTGTAAATTCTATAACTTGGCAAAGAAAGGTCGTGTAGAGCTGGGAGATATCTCATTTTAATCAGAAATTTGCGGTCTACAATCATACCTCATTAAGAAAGGTTTAGATTATTTTTTAAAGTTTCTGAAAACCTGGTTTTCCAGAAACCCGGTCTCGTCGCGGCTTTTTTCGAAAAAAATAGCTTAGGTGCATTTAATAGACATCCCTAATATATCAGAAACGCACAATACACTAGCTACAGTCAAGCTCCTTAATCAGCCATCAGCCATAGATCAATCAGGTAGTCATATTTTAGGCATTGAAAATGCTACGAGACCCTTGTTAGACACTGAGGCATACTGCGGCTGCTCAAGATGTCTTTAGCAAAAATAAATCGACAGAGAAAAGTGCTTTAGTTGCATTGTTCCTTCGACAACTACGGTGACTGTGATACTCTCGAACAGGCGATAACGGCAATATTGAGCCAATCAAGTAACCAGGTTTGTTTGTTACGAATCTACAGGGTAACGCTCGTATACCACTTACTCGGTCTCATGCCTTTGGCAACTTATATTGGCATAAGGACAGATTTGATGTGAACAGTTTATAATCTAACATAACGCTAAAAGGTTTTCTGAATACCATGTTTTCTCGGAGGTCTAAGAATATTTCTGATTAGTTCTCATAATAGGTTATTTGTATTGTGTAAGTATCGTTACCTGCATATGGTTTCTTTTGTTCTGTCAAAATTAAGTGTTTTTACCTGTAAAAACAACAGGTGATAAATTAAAGTCAACAATTATTGTAAGTTTTGTACGTATTAATGATCGTAATAAATTCTATCTATCACATAAACAACTTCGACAACATGAAAAATTGAAAAATATTTTTGTTAATGAACATTTAACACGGTACAACAATCAGTTGTATTTTTATGCAAAACAAAAGTTAGATAAAAAGAGAGTATTTACACGAAACGGTAACATTTATCTATTTATTCAAAAAGGTAAATATGAAAGATTTTAGTCTATGGTGGACATTGATAATACTCATGATCAGTCAAGTAACTGCGCTATTCAGATAATCTCGGCGTGACCCTTCGATTATTCATGTCGATTTTTTTCGTTAATCATTTTTTTTTTCTCATTCTTTTTATCCTCTTGTCCTTTATTTGTTTTGCCCAACGCTTTTAGGTGCTAACATGTGTTAGGTCCTGTTTTGGTGAAAGAGTGGCTATTCTCTTTTATCCATAAGTAAATTCAAGAGAAATGTGTTTGCTAGTGAAATATTACATTTATGAATATAAGAAGTCTACTTTCACAGAGAGATGCTGTTAGTGCCTATTTGTCTCTTGCTTGTCCTGTGGTTTTGTGTTTAACGGAGACTTGGCTCGATCATAGTACTTTAGATAGGGATACCAATTTCCTTCACTATCATTCTCCAATGTGCTTGGTCCGAGAGCGTCACGGTGGTGGATGTGCGGTCTATGTAAGAAGTGATTTTCATTATATACGATTATTTGAATTTGAAAATGCACGATTTAAAATACTAGTAATGCGCCTAACGTTAGAAAATCATTTAAGTGTACTAATTTTGAATGTGTATCGTCCACAGACGATTACTGTGAGGCAAATAAAAGAGCAATTACACAATGTACTTGAAGAAATAAATAAATCAAAATATAAAAAAGATTATATTATTATAGTAGGTGACTTAAATGCGCAGAATAAGTCTTGGTCTATGAATAACGTAGATTCAACTAAGGAAGGAGTAGAACTCGTAGAATTTCTTGAATCAGAAAATTTGTTTCAGTTAGTTCGAGGAGTAACAAGAGAAGTATCTAACACTTGTTTAGATTTAATTATTACCACGAATCCATCATTTATTAATGATGTAGTAATTCAACCAAAGTTAGATAGAAGTTATCACAGTTTTATTGAATTTAAAATGAATACGCTTTTTTGTAAAGGTAGAAGAATGAGAACTGTTTATGATTATGGTGCGGTAAATTAGGAACAAGTGATTGCAAGGTTTTTAGATATTCCCGTAGAACGACTCTTGAAAAATTACAATAGCCTTAACGAGAAAGTGCAAGCTTTTGAAGAAATTTTACTTGAGCATATTAAAACCTACGTTTCAAGTAAGGTAATAGTGATAAAATTATGATATAAAGTCTGGTTTAATGATGAGTTGAGAATCCTTTATAAAAAGAAATTAAAATTCTGTCGTAAAAGAAACAATTCAATATATCATTTACAGCTATATCATGAAATTGCGAAGAAATTTAAAGAAGCATGTGAATCTACTAAAGAAAACTATTTTAAAAGAATTAATGACAATGTCTGTGCTCCTTCGAAGAATTGGTGGAGATTAATTAAACACAAACTAGGTAGAGAAAGGAATACTACAATACCAGCTTTATTAGATAATATGGATCAAATTGTAGTTGAAACAGAAAAAAAAAATCGAAATTTTGAACTGTTATTTTGCAGATGTTTGCACATGGAATGAACCAGGAATTGATCCGCTTATAGCTCACACTCTGCCAGAATCTACTTTTGTCGACTCGACATCCATGATGTCTCATGAAGATGCTGCGGATGCATAAAATTGGAATCCAATCGCCTTTGTAAGGCATCGCAGCGTGTCTTTTACATGAAAATTTCATCTTACTGATCAAAAAAGAAGTCACTTTTGACTAGAGGTCTGCGGGAGGTCTACTGGTGAAAGTTCATAGTTGAATACTATTCATTTTTATCTATCAAAAAAAGTCATCATCAAGTGTTGCAGTTGTTGCCATTTCATCGTTATCACTATCATTATCTTTTTGCCTGTTATTATCATCATCCTG
>CAJNOQ010001142.1:0-35294 GCA_905250885.1 Didymodactylos carnosus | reverse complement strand
TTTATAGGGATATCTTCTTTGTATAGAATTCCACTCAAAGTGTTTCCTTTTATTAGTTAGCTTTAGCTGAAAAATATTTTTATTACTTTTTTGCACTTTTCCAGGTGCTAGTATGGAATAACAATGGCTGAAGAAATCCACACCAACCGGTCATTTTTAAGCAAATGTAAATAATTATTTCGTTATATGAAAGCCGACATTATCTACTTTACTTTAATATTAAAAATTATTTGTGTTCTCTTCGAAAAGTTTTGCAGTACATAATTTACTAAAACAGAGTCTGGAAGTATCTGAATTCCACTATTATAGATCCAAACATTTTTTCAAATATTAACAAGAGGTTCCAATCGTATGAAATAGAAATTGAAACGTTTCTCTATCAGACAAAAAAACAACCTTGAAGTTTGGTCGAGAAATGGTGAAGATATTTAATTTTCTTTTTGGTCAATGAATTTCCAGACACCCGGTAGATAATCTAATAAAAGTGACATCTGTACCTAGGAGATATCGGAGTTTCATTAAAGTTTTCCATTAAACGAACTTCCATTAAAAAGAAGTTCATTAAAGTTTTAACGAAAGTTCCTGAGTGTTTGGTGAATCTGGATTTTTATTAAAATTTTTAATAAAATTTTGTGCCATCAAAAAATTTTCATGAAATTCTTGTGTTGTCAAAGGTTTTAATGAAACTGTCACAGTCACCTTGCAGGAGTCATTTTAATGAAAGTTAGGTGAACAGAATATAAGTTAAATATCCGAAAACAGGTATGTTTAAACGGGAAAAAATGATGTATCTATCGCGTAGCGATACATGTAAGAAGTGAAACAGGTATCTCTTGCTAAGCGATACCTTGTTTCTTTGAGTTTTGACATAAACATAAAATCATTCTTTTCTATGTGGTTCGAGAAATAGTTGGTATTGCTTAGCGAAACGTTCATTTTTATTTTGTGAAAATTATTAGTTTTCCAACCATTTCTTCATCTATTGCTTAGCGAAATATAAATTGCCTGTGTGTTCAGTGCCCCTAGTTTTTCATTGAAATTTTTAATGAAGTTCTTCTGCCGACGAAAAATTGTAATGAAATTTTTATGCCACCAAAAAATTTTTAATGAAACTCTTGTGCCATCAAAATCATTTTAATGGAACTCCTATTAAAAGTTTTTTAATGAAAGTTCCGGTAGTTTCACTAAAAACAGTTTTAATGAAAGTTTCGGTACTTTCATTAAAAGAAAACGCTTTAATGAAAGTTTTTTAATGAAAGTCATCCAACCCGTACCTAGATATTTCATAGTAGAATTGTTCAATATCACAACAAAATATCTAGATATTTTACAAGGTTTTTTACTTGGACATGTTGTAAATCTAATATCCAGAATTGAGTAAGATATTGGATTATTTAGATATATCGACTACTTTATTGAGCTAACTAGCTTAGATTATCCAATACTCAATACTGTCGTTTTACTTGTATATATGCGTATCGGGTATTGGATTGGGTTATCTCGACAAAATTACCCAATATTCGACACTTTTTATTGGCTTGAGATGTTCCTTAAAGAGAAGGAAAAGTCATAACAGTGGAAAATAAACACAACGAATATGTATCGATTATAACGAATCTTCTGCTATGTTAATAACGAATTTGAATTTGATCTCTATTGGAAAAGTAGTCTATGGAGATTCTTTACGACGATCTCATGACAATAATTCAAGAATCGTAATAATAACAGAATTTATTATTTTTAAGAAAACAGTTAGAGATGAAGAGAAATATTTAAACGTGATTGAAGTTAGAAATATAAATCTAGCTTACATATAATGTGGTCGACTATGACAAACAACAGATTCTTCAAATCATTCTTTCGAATAAGTGTTGTATGATATAGTTTGAAGAAAAAATAAAAAAAATTAAAAGGGAACAAATTAAATGCTCAGTATTTTAATGTAAACGCTCAGTATTAGATACAAAATTATCAGTAAAGAAATCAAACTGTTTGGTAACTATCATACCTGTAAATTAATAAATTGTGTGTGTGGGATGGAGTGGAGAGTGTGGAGTTTGGCAGTAGCTGTGGGCTCGAGTGCAGGGTGAGGGCGAGCGTGAACCGTGGAAAAACATTTAATCTTAACAATGAAATAGTGAAAATTTCTCAAAATATATTTAAAATTTTCATATCTGTCTGTTTAAATTAAAACTATAAAATTCGCACTTTTTCAAATTTTATTTTTACCAGAATATGGAAGAAGTTCGTTTATTAAATTGTTATTCATCTAAAAAAAGAATGGTATTTGACTAGTTCTTGAGAAAAAAATTAGGGGTGTAGGCTGTTTCCACCTAACATCTAAAAATTCAGTATTCACTCGGAAAACATCTGAACAGGTTCAACTTCAGGAGGTGGTTAAATTTGTCTGGTAAACGTGATCACGAGATCGGAACAGCATATTTTTGTTCATAGGTTTTTCCAGAAATCCTTTCTGAAACTATCGGGTTTTGCAGAATTTTCTTCAAGTCCTATAAACGGAATATAGAACAACTGAAACACTCTACTTGCTCAAATTCTGAAATCGTTCTAATGTTTGTTGAGTGAATTGTGAATTTTTTAATATTAGGTGAAAACAGCCTCAAAACCCTACTTTAGTAAAATGTCGGTTGTCGGGTGATTATTAAAAAAAAATTTAAAATAGTAGTTATTGAGGATTTTGTACACAGAGTTGCTTGCGTTCCAACTTTATGTGAAATCAGGAAAGTGTAACACCTATCCTGGCTGCGGGCGCGAGAGCATTGTCTGTATTTTAGAAATTTTTTAGACCTCTGGGATTCTTCGGGTGCTCTCGAAAAACCTAGTATAGATTGAAGGTACTTTACGACGTTGACGGATCACGTCAGAGAAATAATCATAACGCATGGTAGACAGTCTCTAGCGAACACCGATCGAAGGGAGGTGTAAGTGTTGTTTCGACGAACAAGGCCAAACTTTGCCCCCACTTAGGTTTATTTATCAAGGGTAAGAAGACTAATAGATTTGGTAATATTACGTCCATTTTGAACATCTGTACGACAGATGAAACTATATCAAATTACAGAGTCTCGATGACCTATAGCAATTCTAATAAACGTTTCTCACCGGTGAAAACCTAAAGCAAGGTTCTGTGAACTAAAATGGAAAATATGGACGTTCTCATCGCGAAAAATATGCATCAATTCTGTAGTAGCAAGATCGAGTTACAAGACAATGAATAATAATTCCAAGAGTATGCTTAGTGGACTTACAGGCAATGGAGCTAGTGAATCGATGCGATTCACGTTATTTATTTTAGATGTCCATAGACTTACATTCAGTTGGAATTAAAGCAGATGTTCATATTTGTTTTGTAAATCACGAAAGAGGAAATAAACAAGAGATTTATCACTTTTTTTGACAATTTATATTAATCACTGATAAGCCATCTGTTGACCTGTCAGAAGTTTTAATTAAGCTGAAGGCAGTTTTTTACGAGTCTTATAAAACTTCAAAACATTTTCTAACAATTCTCTGACGTTTATCCGAAGAGATAGTCAGCGCAAAATAACACGATATTAATTATATCTACTGTCGGCCAAGTCATAATTTTAATATAATTGCTTATATACTAATGTCAATCTTTGGATATTAATAAAACTGCATCTGTTCAGCTGCTATGCGCATGAATTTATTCATGAGCTCACAATTTAAAACTTTATTTCTTCTGAATAATAACAACAACATGTTATTCGTAATGTTCTTTTTAATTCATCTCTATCCCGTAAACAGTCTTTATTGTAAATTACCTTGTGAATATGAATTAGATATTAATGGAACAACATTTAACGATAAAATAAACTGCCATGATTTAACAGACCAGTATTCACAGTGTATTGTCCAAATAATTTTTAAGTATGGATTAGTACAGGTAATTAATGCTTTTTATTTTTTGAATGGACGTCACATGTTGATTTGTGAAGTATTCGAGACTTTGGCTAACATTTTTCTGTATCTTCAGACTACCATCTGTTTCAATGAACCGTGCAGTCGAATATTTTTGAACAACTTTTAACGACAAACGCTAGCGACCTGCGGGTTTCACCATTCGAAAGAGAACACCTGGGGCAACAAAACTACATGGAAACAAAATTTTTCCAAAGTGATTTTCCAGCTAGTTTTAGCGAGCGAAAATTGGAAAATTTAGCATATTTTTCCAGAACACAAATTTTTTCTTGTTTTCGTCAGTTTTGTAGAGTTTGAAGTCCCTTTCAAATGGTACCTAAGCAATCCCAAAAATTTTGCTTCCTCTCCGAGATATAAGAGTTTCAAAAACGGCCTCTTTTGCGAGTCTTCGACTTTTTCGGTCCAAAAAACATGGAGGCATAGGTAATCGAGTGCGGTGATAGTGATCATCGTGGTGACGTTAATTTTCTGTTTAAAGGCGAAAAAAACAAGGAAACCACATTTTTCAAAAACATGCATTTTCGGCCTTGACGTTCGGAAAATGCATGTTTTTGGAAAATGTCGTTTAATGAACACTTGTTGCCCCAAGTGTTCTCTTTCGAATGGTGAAACCCGCAGGTCGCTAGCTTTTGTCGTTAAACGTTATTCAAAAAATATTCGACTGCACGGTTCATTGAAGCAGATAATACTGTATAGTCTCATATTGCACTTCATCTCGATCAAACAATGTTCGCTAGGTCTTTTTGAAATATTGATGCTTCTGCATAAAAGTGGTGTTTTTACTTGTCTGTTAGACTTTGTGTAAAATTAAGAACATCTGCTCACCTCTCATGTCTGTCAATTTCTCAGCTATTGATCGATCGTGCTATTAAACAGGTATAAATAATTATTTTTCGGGTTTCAGCTAAAAACAAGACAAGGGTAACGCTGATATTCAAAAATAATCTTTTATAGCTCCTTCAGAACGAGTCCAATTGTCAGAAAACTAGGTAACTAGATGTGTGCTACAAAATTTCTATCTCAGGAACTGACTTTAGAAGAAAAATATTAGCTTTCAGAGACTAATTTTCCACATATAGTCACCAAAGACTTATGGATTTCTCCGACTGTGGTGTTTGAAATCACGGTCACATATGGTTTCATATCTTTTATGCAAAAAGTTTTTGATCACTTCGTGATAGATTTTCTCGTTAAACTACTGGCAAGACTGAGAAGAAAAAAATCGTATTGATCGTATAAAAATCAGGCAAAAACGAAGTTAATGTTGTTGAGGTCATTAATAATAGCCTAGGTTGTGCTTTGACAGTTGCTTATCAGTATCTTGTGATTTCTATCGACTTCCAATTGAGGGATTGAGTGAAGTCGAAAAGTGAACATCGCTTGCTTCTTTTGCTTTTCAGGGACTAACGCCGATCCCACCATCAATAAAAATTCAATATATTTCTAATACTAAAACACCAAATGAACCATCAAACATAAACATATATCATCAATTACAAACTCATGTGGAATTTACAGATACTGATGATAATAATGCAATGTTGACTACTATTACGATAAACTTTGCATGCAAAGATGGCGATAAATGTGATGAAAACTATGTTAAATCGATGTTACCAATTTCATTAAATAATGAAAAAACATATAAATCGTTTAAAGTAAATATAAGTCGAACGATTTTTTTGGCAGAGAATTATTTTGAAAATGATAATATACGATGTTATACTTTTTCATCAAAGAGACCATCGCAATCTGAAATGTCAAATTTAAGTCGTGTAGTTTTTAATAATAATCAGCCACCAGAAACCATAATTGCAAACCCATCAGAAACTACGACTGTAAAACCATCAGAAACTACAACTACAGACCCATCAGAAACTACAACTGCAGACCCATCAGAAACTACAACTGCAAACCCATCAGAAACTTCAACTGCAAACCCATCAGAAACTTCAACTGCAAACCCATCAGAAACTACAACTGCAAACCCATCAGAAACTACAACTGCAGACCCATCAGAAACTACAACTGCAGACCCATCAGAAACTACAACTGCAGACCCATCAGAAACTTCAACTGTAAAACCATCAGAAACTACGACTGCAAACCCATCAGAAACTACAACTGCAAACCCATCAGAAACTTCAACTGCAAAACCATCAGAAACTACAACTGCAAACCCATTAGAAACTACAACTGTAAAACCATCAGAAACTATGACTGCAAACCCATCAGAAACTTCAACTGCAAAACCATCAGAAACTACAACTGCAAACCCATTAGAAACTACACCTGTAAAACCATCAGAAACTACGACTGCAAACCCATCAGAAACTTCAACTGCAAAACCGTCAGAAACTACAACTGTAAAACCATCAGAAACTACCGCTACAGAATCCTCAATAAATACAACTGCAGAAACGACGACGAACTATGTCGTAACGTCAGCCAAGTAAGTATTGCTTTTATACACATCATGTCATACGGTCCGTAGGCTTTTGTGATATTTTTATGACCCCCATCTAAAAACAAGTGGTAGTTTCGAAGCCTACTGTAATGCCCACCCCAAATAATTGTGGTAGATGTACCAACGGGCACACTGCGTTCCACTTTAATTGATAGGAAAGTCTTAAGATGCATGTGGCGGAGCTTAAGGTGCATAGCACTCGAAAACTCGCCAGCAAAATTTGCAATAGTTCTCCAGCGTTACACATATTCCCTACTTTTCCTTGTTTCCTGCGTTGTCAGCCTGTCTCATCAAGCAGAAGCTAACTAAAATGAAACGAGGAATACGTGTCCGAATCAACTTGTACATCTACCGCAACTATTTCAGGTATATGAGAGCGTAAGATAAATAGGTGTTAAAGTGGGATCGAAGTAAGTCTGAGATCCGCTTTCATTTTCTTTGTTTAGAGACTAACTTGTACGTATATTGTAGTACGTATGAATATGAGTAAAGGGCAACGATTTCAAAATCCAATCAGATGTGTTAACTGCAGCTATTTCCGACTTCATCTTTTTTTCTTTTCTAATTATAATTTTCTGTGGAATTTTCGACCAGTAACGGTCAATATCAACACAACAATCTAGAGAATTACACTGAAGAAGTAAAAAATAAACTTATTTTATTCGTCATTTTCATTTTCATGACTCATTAACTCTGTACTTGATAGGAAAGAATTATCCATTCAATTTTGTTTTCCATTCCTCTACCCTTTAATGTACACTTAAGATCTTATTGCATTAAAAACTTGACCTTATTCTCCAAAGGGTTCTATTTAGTAGATTATTTTGGTGGTATTAATCTCCCATCCTCGATCTTCTTGTTAAAACTGTCCTTTCCAATTCATCATAAACTTGACTATATATGCTAAGAGAATAGCAGTAGCAGTTAGGAAAGTTTATCCACAAAAAGATGTTCGTATTATTTACGATGTGACGAAGAGAATTAGTGATGGTTTAAGTATAGAGGATAGAATACCGGATGATTTGAAGTCACGTCTAGTATATGAAACGACTTCTTCTCAATGTGGAGAGTCTTACATAGGAAAGACTTGCCGACACTTCACTAGAGCAGATGAACATCTGGATTATCAAGAAAAGATCACCGGTACTCAAATTAATACAAAAACAAATCAATTAAAATCTAAGACAATATCGATACAAATTCAGCCACCTTCCTCGTCGGATAGGATCTGTAACGAGATCTCAAACCAATAACCTGCCTTCTTCTACTAAAAAAGTTGAAGATGAAGAATTTGAGCGACTTTTAATGGAGAATATGAGAAAGAGTCAAGAAACAAAGTCTCCAGTAGCAACATCAGCCATAGCTAAGCACTTTCAAAATACAGGACATATGATAACAAAGAATGATTTTAGAATTTTACTGTCCGAACAACATAGATATCGACTACTAGTAAAAGAATCATTATTGATTAGAGCTAATACACCAACGCTCAATGATACCGATAGATCAGTCCCTTTATATGTTTTCCCTGATGAATTGGAAAGAAGGTTTTTAACAAGAATGGTCGAGGACGGGAGATTAATACCACCAAAATAATCTACTAAATAGAACCCTTTGGAGAATAAGGTCAAGTTTTTAATGCAATAAGATCTTAAGTGTACATTAAAGGGTAGAGAAATGAAAAACAAAATCGAATGGATAATTCTTTCCCATTAAGTACAGAGTTAATGAATCATGAAAATGAAAATGAAGAATAAAATAAGTTTATGTTTTACTTCTTCAGTGTAATTCTCTAGATTGTTGTGTTGATAATGACCGTTACTGGTCGAAAATTCCACAGAAAATTATAATTAGAAAAGAAAAAAAGATGAAGTCGAAAATAGCTGCAGTTAATACATCTGATAGTACGCAGGAAGGTGAGATTGGCACACTAGCACGAAAGATACAATGATTACTATCGGCCTAATTCGAGTAGTAGTGTGCGTTTCACCTAAATTCTGTAAAGTCATGTTCTAAGCGAGAAACGTGCATTGTAACAAGAAAGCTACTAGCCATTATACGCAGAAAAATACAGAGGTCAGAATTCATATAATTCCGACAAAAAAACCTCATACATGAGAAGGTCAAAGGATCGCGAGATCTACACAGATCTCAGGAGAATACAACACCAACATCTAAGGAATGGACAAAAGGTAGAGTATTTTTGATAAATTCTACTACACACACAAACTGTAGGTAAGATATAACCAGAACGTAAGGATGCAAACGAAGCTAGAAGAGTAACAAGAAAATTGGAGCAAGCAGAATGATATCCACGAGAAAGGCAGGATAGCAAGTGAAAGCTGGAATATGCGATGACGGGAAACTTTCAGGAATCAGAGGCACAGTTTGTGATTCTATACAGTACGCGGACATGAGTACAAAGTATGTTTAGATAGTTTGAAAATAACTTTTCGCTCGATCAAATGGGTGACCTAGTATTTTTTTCTAGAAGAACGTTTTTGATTTTAGGCCAGAGGGGATCAGATCTCAGACGAAAATGTTTTGATACTAGGTTTTTATCTAAAATAATGTGGATTTATACACTGCTCGATGTAGCTTGACAAACTGATTTTGAGCTATGAGAAAAATGGATTTTAGCTCAGAAGTAAGGTTTTTGAGAAACCTGTAGCGCAGTCTAGAAAAAGCTGCATATTTTTACTTCAGAATTTGTTCGGCGCGCAGAGGCAAGCAGTATATTTTTAGATCAAATTACGAGATAAGAAATGAGAAATTGCTTTTTCTAATCATAGCTCGTCGAGTAATCACTTAGTTTGGAAAACAATTTTTTTTTCCTCCACAGCAGAGATCACAACCCAAAAACTCTTATTACTAATTGATTGCTGAGAAGATCCAAATTCCGAATGTGTATCATTTTTGTTTGTAAGTTTGTTTGATTTAATAAGAAAAGGAACTTATTTTGAAACAGAGGTGGTTTCAGGCTATATTTTGGCTTAGTATTTTCCGACAATTAGAAACATTTATAACAAAAAGTTTTATGTCATTCTTTGATGTATTCGAAGCACTATTAAGATCTAAAAAAATTCCACTTTCGATTTTTAGCCAAATGTTCGTGTGCATGCACACTGTGATAGGCCAATATGATTCGACTATTAGCTGTTAGATGTGAATCCAAGCTATAAAATGACACCATAGTCTCAGGCAAGATAGTTGAAAGCTCTGGATAAAAAGTAAACTTTACATCTTTGATAAAGTTAAAAATGGACATTTTTGACACTTATTTACTTATTTCTGGTGAATCGAAGGAGATATAAGCACTGCATTCTTTTGGTAGAATGTACTCTTATTGGAAAGTAAATAAAATAACTTTGAAAAGTAATTTGCAAGGAGATATCAGCTTATTAACTTGCCCATGACAACGGTACAATGCCAGCACAATTCACCCTTATATCTTTAGATATTTGAACTTTCCCGCTAATTTTCTGAATTTTTCGTGTGATTTCTTAAGTTTCTCGTGAATATTCACATGTTTCTACTTCAACTGAGTCTTTCTTTCCGTTTTTGGATGGGATTGTGATTCTTGAGTTTCTTGCAATGGTACCAGTTTCTTGTGCAGAAAATGGCTTCCAGGAATTCATGAAGCCTAGGTAACCCTCAATTTGACGGCCACGTCTTGGATAAAGGATTCTCAGATTCGAATCGCAGTTTTAATTGTTGGTAGAGCGACGACAGCGTACAATCAGTTTATCAACTTAAGAGTGACAAAGTTACTCGATTCGTCTCCAATTACAAGGTTTTTCTATGATATAAGCTTTGTTCTGTCAGAATACAAACGGAAAAATATTTCATTATAGTATTCTAAACTAAAACTATTGAAAAACACAAAATCAATTTTGTACGAATAGAGATTCGAATACATGAACTTAGCTTTGCAGAAACTGCAAAACTAAATTCACTGTTCTGTGTCTATATTCTGTACAACCATTGAAGTTGTGCAATTGACTCGATGTTATCAGGTTTTTCTATACTTTAGATATAACACAACAATGGCTGATATGACTTCAAGCACATTTAAAAACAACGGCCATAAGTTAAAAATTAATTTTGTTACTTTTATTCTGGTAAAATTCATTATTTTAAGAAGTCTTCAACAACAACAACAGTGACGTGTGATGAGAAGTACTTTGATAATGAGTCGGTGGCTCGAAACGTTAAATAAATTTTAAACAAATAATTTAAAACTGTTTATTTACTTTAAACTGTAAAATAAATATTATGAGCTTACACAAAGTCCTACCATTACATATCCTTAACTGATTCATTAACTAAATTTTGTGATGAAATAACAGATTAAATATGTATTTTGAATCGCACCATCGCTTTTCTGAGACGGTAAAAAAATTCGAAAAATATGATCGAATTTGTAGTGCTTTATTGTTCGATGAAATTTAACTGCAGTTTATGTATTTGAAAGATAAATTTTCTGCAAGTCATCAGTTACATAACCAAATTTGTTATATAAGTATAACGCTTATTTTTCTCCATCTTAAATAATTGATAGAATAATTGTTTTTATAGAGAAAAACTTACTTTGCACATTTTTTTCTCTTTAATCGGCAGGTACTAAGACCATCAAAAGATATTCCTTACGTCCTCATGTGACATTTGCCTATTTTTCTTCGTGTGATAAAATGGTTTAAAAGAGGTTTTGAATTTCTCGAACAGAATGTGTTCCACTTTCAGTGTCTATGACAGACATTTAGCTTCATTCAATATACTATTCGAGTCTATATCGAAGAATTCCAAGCAATATTATTTGCTAAAAAATTTGTAAAAACATATTTCAATAAATTACAACCGTTATGCAAACTTAAAGTTTGTATAAGAAATACATAAATCGGACTTTCTTCTTTCCGAAAAACAGAAGAGAAGCGCAGAAAACAGAACAATATTCACCTATATCTGTCTACGCGTGCAAAAATATATGCGTAGAATATAGCCAACGGCCATGTTGTATGTGTTCAGTTATTTTCAACATGTATTAAATAATCGTTTTTTCTACTCTTCTTTGCTTTTTGTCATGTCATACATTATGTTCAAATGGTGCATTGTCATACAGGGCTTCCGATTACCATGGCCCGAAGAGAAAGCTGCAAAGTCATGGCAGTGTATCGCTCTATAACTTTGTTACTGGTGATCTCTAAAATTCCAGAGCGTTTAGTGCATAGACAGTTGGTGTAAACTTTATTTGAAAAAGAAAATCTTAATACAGATCGAAATCGCTATCCAATGGATCACATTGAATCAATTAGCAAAAGAGTTTTAATGAACGGATGAGTAGAAAAGTTAACAAAGAGACATAAAGACAGTTATACATACATCTCGTTGAAAATAAACTTCTGTTAGTATTTCAGTCGTAATTTCTAGTTAAAGATAGCACTATTAATTTGCTACTTGAAATTGTGTATAAAATCAATTGTGGGTTAGTTCAGAATAAATTTGTATCCACTACGTTACTAGATTTTCAAAAGGCTTTTGATAATGTGAACCATGAGTGTTTGTTACTTCAATCAATATCAAGTGTAGAGATTTTATATATCGTGTATATTAGCCTTAGTTTCAACTATTTATTATTTAGAAATTATTTCTCTTCTTTTATCTTTTTTGATTTTTTTATGGCTATAACGAAGGCGCATGTTTATTAGAACTGCCATAAATATCATTTTTCTTTTCAAAAGCAATTCTTTTTTTCTTTCAAATAGGTTTTTTTCTGTAGAGTAACATGAGATAATTCATAGTTCGGTGACTGTAAGCAAAACTTAGAAGAATGAAATCACTATGAATGAATAAATCATGAGAAAACGCAAAAGCTCGTTCGTTCAAACACAGAAAAGTAAAATGTGGATCACGAAAAATATTCAATTCATGAGTTTCATTGGAATACAGAGCAGAACGAACGAACTTTTGCGTTTTCTCATGATTTTATTCATTCGTAGTGATTTCATTCTTCTAAGCTTTGCTTACAGTCAACGAACTATGCACTGATAGTAGGTATGTTACAAACCCAAATCCAAGTCTAGACTTGGGTTTGGGTATTGGGTACCCAAGTCTGAGACTTGGGTTTGGATATTGAGTCAGACTTTGGTTATTAAAAGACTCCTTTTAACTGAGATACCTTCTTTTGTTGTGGCTCATTGAGAAAACAGGATGTAAGATGTTTATTTCGGCCTGTGAGCATACATAATGCCTAATGCTAACGATAAGAGCTCATTTTGGATTAGTTCAAATATTCAACAGTTGAATGTTTTATTCTACTTATCTTGTTCATATTATCCTCATCCTTGAAACAGAAAAATACCAAAAAAAATAAGCACTGGTAACATGCCACAAATATGTTAACAAATGATCGGTGAACACTATAAAAAATAATATAAAAGAATAGGGAAAACTAAAGAAAAAAAGTGAAGTTTTGAAAGCGAAACCAGCGACGATGAAGGGAAAAAGATAAATGAATAGTATGGCAGAAGAGCGTAAGGTACTACTGCTAAGTTTCATTGAAGAAGAATATTAATGTACTTTGGCAACTAACCCAAACCCAAGCCTTAGACTTGGGTACCCAAACCCAATACACCCAAGTCGTTTACCTAACTGATAGTATGCAATTGTCATTTTAAAATAAACTATAAATAAAAAAAGAAATATTTTCGGCTGCAGCCGTATCACCCTTATTGCGAATTGTCTGCTCCACGTGTTTAACGCATTGAATTATTTTCGATAATACCTATAACCGATCTTTACAACACATATATTTCTGGATTTCATGTAATAAAATCTTTTGCAGTAGTCTTGCTTTTCACAAGTATAAGTAGCATGGTTGAGAGTCGTTGAGTAGCCTGATTAATGACAAAATACAGCCTTAGTTCGGAGGTATCGAAAAATACAATGCCTTGATGTATGGCTATAGAGGAAGCACGCTTGGGAAAAATTTCTCTTGCGTCTTCGACATGGTACCACAGCAGAAATGATTTCGAATCGAAGTATAGACACATGAAACCGTATGCATCATTTTCACTCAAAAGGTATTTACAGAAATGATTAGTAGAATTAGTAACTCTAAACAGCAAACATATTTATACACAATCTACTTTTCAAACGTGAAACTGATTTGAACTAAATAATCTTAATAAATTTTAGAGAAATTTTTACATTAGCAGATAGTTAAGAGTCAGTTCTATCTCCCTGCGTAATACTGTTTTTCTCCGGTGAAAAATGACCAAAATGTTATTAGTTGATACAATCGGAGCGATACTATATCATGCATCTTTAGTTTGGACATATAATATATGATAACGCTTTAGACATCATTTCTAGACTCAGTTTTATACGAGGAATTCGAAAATCAAAATGGCCAAAGCCAAAGATGAAATGGAAACGAATTCAAGGCTACTTTATGTTGCATAGTATTTTTACGGATTTTGACATCCTTGCACTTTTTGGCATTTTCCTCCTTGAAAACTTTGTCTGATCGAGTCATATTTATGATTAGTGATAAAACCGAGCCTATAGATGTATTTTTTAGCTGAAAACAAAAATATGCTCGAACTTTGAATCAACAGCGCCTTACTAAGGCAGTTCTAATAAACATGCGCCTTCGTTATAGCCATAAAAAAATCAAAAAAGATAAAAGAAGAGAAATAATTTCTAAATAATAAATAGTTGAAACTAAGGCTAATATACACGATATATAAAATCTCTACACTTGATATTGATTGAAGTAACAAACACTCATGGTTCACATTATCAAAAGCCTTTTGAAAATCTAGTAACGTAGTGGATACAAATTTATTCTGAACTAACCCACAATTGATTTTATACACAATTTCAAGTAGCAAATTAATAGTGCTATCTTTAACTAGAAATTACGACTGAAATACTGATAGAAGTTTATTTTCAATAAGGTGTATGTATAACTATCTATGCACTAAACGCTCTGGAATTTTAGAGATCGCCAGTAACAAAGTTAAAGGGCGATAATTTGATGGTTCTAATTCTTCTCCCTTTTTATATAATGGATTCCATTTTTCCAATGAATAGGAAAAGTAGATGTTTCAAATGATTCGTAAACTAATTTCTTGTGCCGTTTTACTATAGAAAAAATCATATTTTTTAACATACGTTTAGATATACATGGTGCACATGCGCGACTAGAGTCTAAGAAACGTAGTACATTTTCGATGTCATACAGGCCATAAAAATCAAGTTTGAATCGACATTTAAATTAAAATTTTGCAATTCACACTTTTTTCAAATTTTAATGTTATCGATTTATGGAAGAAGCTGATATAATCTCAAGTACACTATATTTGATAGAGAATGAGAATCTGCATAAACGAAGGGATTTGCGATCATTCCAGCATACTTTTTCAGGGTCTTTTTCTAGAGATTTTTCTTAAGTCTTCTTTTAGTTCTCTTGATTAGAAGATTCTCTTAATTAAACCCTTGAAAAAGAAACGAATTTAAATTTTAGATACATCATCGGAAAGGGCTTGACAAACTGAATAATTTACTGTAAGTTTCAAGGTTCTAGAAAAGTTTCTCATCGCTACAGGATTTTGTAGCAAGCCTACCTACGACCTTAAAAATAGGATATGCTGGAAGGTTCCCAAATTCCTACGTTTGTGCAGATTTTCATTCTCTACAGAATAATGTACTTGAGATTATTTTAGATTCTTCCATAACGGATAAAACTAAAATTTGAAAAAAAGTGCAAACTTTAAAAATTTTAATTTAAAAATTCAAAATTCGAGCTGCATCTCGAATATTCTCGTATATAGCCCAACCACTACCGAAGGCAAAAGCCCTCTAGGATTAGTTTTAATAACAACGGATCTGTCGAAAAAAAATTCTATTCAAGTACAATGTAGAAAAACACATGCTTTTCTAGAAATCCCACTTCTTGAGGTTTTTAAATCTTTCTGAATGGAACATTTGAAAAAGCATCTTTCAAAACATTAAGCTCTAGTTTTCATCGAAGTCAGATCCGCTTAAGATTTAGTTTTTCAAGTTTCATGCCTATTTCTTAGCGTTTTATGATCAAAAGATGAAGATATTATACTTTTCCTCTCTGCAATAATCCACAGTGATAAAACATGGATTATACTGTCATTGGTAGCGGAAGTTAATATAAGCGCTCTCAGAACCTTTTTCTACTCCGCACAGAGCAGTTTTGTCTTTTATTCTGTTTCGTTTTTCCCAAAGCAGCACTCCAATTTTTTCAGTGTTTGAACTTTATTTCGTTTATATCTGCATCATGATATGACAGATATCGATTAAGTAGATCAATGTGCCTGGATAGAGCTTAGTCGGTAAATGCTTCGTAAGGATATATATAAAATTCTATATATGATATGTATATTCTGACACGAAGTGCTCGAGTTCGATTCTCGTAGGCTTACATTGTTTTTTACTTTTTTGTATCTAGCTGCAGCGCTCTAAACTAGATGCAGAAACTGTGGAAAAAAAATCAATGCAAAAGGCGATGCATTGTTGCTATATCGCGCTAAATATCGCTTTTTTTATCATTTCAATATTCCTATATTGGTAGGCGATGCATCGCCTCTTGCATCTACTGATTTTTTTTACTCATTTATCTAGATGTTTTCTGCTGGAGCATCGCTAGATGCACCAGCGAATGCATCTAGATATTTTTGTTGGGCAGGTTTTGCTTGGGTGGTTATGATACCATCACAGATTTCGTGCACTATTTTCTGTCGACATGTTATTGACAGAGGAAAATTAAAATATCTTTATAAAACCATGGTTTTTCGTACATTGTATTTGAACAGAATTCTTTTTTCGAGAAGTCCTTTACCGTTAAAACTAACTCAGACTGGCCTTTGCTTTTAGAAGTGGTTCGATTGCATATGGGAAAAAATTCGAGTTGCACCTCGAATGTTGAATTTTTAAATTAAAACTATAAATTCGCACTTTTTCAAATTTTATTTTTATGGAAGAAGTTCGTTAATTAAATTGTTATTCATCTAAAAAAAAGAATGGTATCTGACTAGTTCTTAAGAAAAAAATTGTCCGCTAAACGTGATCACAAGATCGAAACAGCATATTTTTGTTCATAGGTTTTTCCCGAAATCCTTTCTGAAAACTTTAGGATTTTGCAGAATTTTCTTCAAGTCCTATAAACGGAATATAGAACAGCTGAAACACTCTACCTGCTCAAATTCTGAAATCGTTCTAATGTTTGTTGAGTGAATTGTGAATTTTTTAATATTAGGTGAAAATAGCCTCAAAACCCTAATTTAATAAAATATCGGTTGTCGGGTGATTATTAAAAAACAATTTAAAATATTATCCCGGGCCTGAGCTGATCGATTACCCATGGTTCATCTGTCTTCATGGCTATTAATAGTCACCGGGAGCCAGTCGTGGGTGGTCTGTGACAGTTTATAGAGAAGTTTAGCTCCTGATGTGATGTAGTAGTTTTTGTCTGCTGCCAGTATAGTATTTTCCATATCCTCTCTCTAACTATTTTACTTAGTATTCAAATCTTAGAACGTCCCGTACTTTTCTTTTTCTTATTTTTGTTACGCCATTTTCTTACGCATATGTCATAAATAGGACTGTAAAAGTTACCGTTACTTCTTCGGCCGTTATCGACAACGGTAACTGAAAAGTCAGTTATCGTTAAAACAACGGTAACTGCGTTTCCAGTTACCGTTGAAATAACGGTAACTATCAGTTAGTTAACTGTGTGGTAACTATTTTTTAAGTATGGCAGAAATATCCAGGCACCGGCTTAAAATGGCTTCCAAATAGTGGCGTAACCAGGGGTGGGCTCCGGGCGCCGCGCGGCTCCGGGCAGTCTTTGCCCGAGCACCGGGAGAAACAAAACATAATTATTCCCACTAAGATTTTTGTCGAATAATGTTGAAATAACTATTATTTGTTTATTTCATTTTCTTGAGAGTTAAGCAACTGTAGTTGTGGAAAAAATTAAACTATCGTGGATGGATTTTTTTAAAGGTCGTGGGGCACTGCCCTACCCACGGATTTCCTTCCAGTACTTCCAAAATTGTTAGTTTCCACTAAAACTGTTGAAACTTTCATAAATGACATGTTTTTGTAGTCTAATTTCGTTGATGAAAACAAAAAGATTTCTCAAGCTGGCCGTAGATGCTGAGGTCTCCAGAGACCTTAAAAACTGCAGTTACAAAATATTAAAGTTATATAATTTCGATTAGTTTGGTTGACTGGCACGTGTATGCCAATCACAATCATGTCATTTATGAAAGCTTCAACAGTTTTAGTGGAAAACTAACGATTTTGGAAGCCATTTTAATCCGCTGCCTGGATATTTCTGCCATAATTAAGAAATAGTTACCACAAAGTTAACTGACTGATAGTTACCGTTATTTCAACGGTAACTGAAAAGACAGTTAGTGTTAAAACAATGGTAACTGTCTTTTCAGTTACCCTTGAAATAACGGTAACTGTATTGTCAGTTAGCGTTAAATCTTTTTACAGTCCTAGTCATAAACGTTGATTACAAAGACCAGAAAATAAAAATGAAAAATAAGGAGTAAAGAATATCGACATGAAAGATCGATCGATCATCTACATTATGCCCTGGTTCTATAGTTATGTACAAAAGCTATGTGCGCCTGAATCTTTCTTTTTATAGACTGATTTTTTATGAATTGAGTAACTCCGAGGCAAATGGCGGAATATTCAACTCGTTCAATTTTAACTTTTATTAGAATAAATGAAGAAAAAATTTGTGAGCACGTCGAAAAAATCGATAAAATCTTCGAAAAATAATTTTTTTTAAGTACGATCTTTGGATTCTCTATATAAAGCTGGCTATAAATCCAAATTTTAAACCTTAAGATACGTTTCTTTATGAAGAAATAAATTTTTTAAAAAGGGTAACCAACAAATTTTCTCGAAAAACTGAAAATTTCCATGTTTCTTCTTCTGAGTCAAAGTTTATTATCTCATAGAGATTTTTATCATATCTTGTAGAAAATTTCTATTCTCTACAAGATGCACTATAATACATTGTGATATAAGTGGTACAATAGATGGGAAAATGCTCCACACTGAGTACCAGTAGAATTAGTATATTCAGGAAAATTGTTTTAAACATGACTTTCATTTGTATAAAGTCACGTTTCATCGCCAGTAGGTCAAAGCATGTTAAGAAAGCCGTTTGCGAATAGATGGCCTATTAACAGTCGAGTCTAGCAAATAATTTTAGTAAGTAAGTAAATAATTGTATTACTGTCTGTCCGAAACTAAGCATACCCTGATGTTTCCAAGTGAAAAGAAGAAGAAAGATGGAAATTTTCAGTTTTTCAAGGAAATTTGTTTTTAAAAAATTTATTTCTTTATAAAGAAACGTTTCCTGAGGCTTAAAATTTGGATTTTTAGCCAACTTTATATAAAGAATCCAAAGATTAAAAAAAAATTATTTTTCGAAGATTTTATCGATTTTTTCGACGTGCTCACAAATTTTTCCTTCATTTATTTCTAGTAAAAGTTAAAATTGAGCGAGTTGAATATTCCGTCATTTGCTTCGCACTTACTCAATTCATAAAAAGTACCAGATGTTTCTATCAGTAATTCACGTAACACACATCACTCTTTACTCAGTGATTAACTGTACTTCCTCTCATCAACGATACTTTTCTTTCTCTATTATGCGTTTTATTTCACAGGGACGCGTCTCTCCCGAACGAAAACCACCGGCCGTAACATTTGCAGATGAAAAATGATTTTGGATGATAACTCTTGCAATATGTAGTGAAAATAAACATAAACTAAAGGAAGAACTTGACGGTTATACAGAAGAGATTGACGACATCGTTAGGGTATTCACTATCTGAAGCGAGGAGCTAGGAAGAGATGAACTACAACCTACGATCAAACGAGTTTTCACACGATGAAAAGGGAAAAAAGTAAATTTTTTGTTCATGATCTGGCGAATACATTGCTGAGAAAGGATGCCACCTTGTTGGCTATCAGATCCAAGAAGATAATTCTTCATTTAAACAAATAACATCTTTAATTATGATGATGTTTTGCTCTCTTGTGCCTTGATGCTGTTTGACAAAATTTATTATCCACTCTCATAAAGAATACCTATTCTTCTAGTATATTCCCGATTCGTCCACACATTAATTTTCTTCCTGACTGGTCGACAGTATTCTGAGCGGAGAGATGAACGATCTCTCTGTGAACCGCCGACCCTATAAAGTATCGACGCATCGAGACTGAATCATTCTACTCACTCTTACGGAAAAATCTATTGATCTTTCTCATTCTCACAAGAGAAATAATGTGTTATCGTCTCTCTCTCTCACTTCATTTCTTCAGCCATACGATAGTTTTGACTTTGTATTGTGTAAAATATTTTATTGCCTTGAAAATAAAAAGTACAATGTCCGAAGCATCTTTTTTTTAAAATTTTTTTAAAATTATCTACTATACTACGCTAGTGACAGTAATCATCATCTGAGTACGTCTTTATTGATAATTCGTTCGTGAGCACTCATATGAGTCCTACTAATAATTTTTCAGCTGAGTACTCAGAAAATACTCATCATCGTTTTATTTTACAAAAATGAAACTGTATAGAGAACTTAGAATTTAGTAAAGAAATATAGAATATTTCACGGCCTACGCATAAGTTTTGCACAAAATGTCGAGTACCGTTTTTTCATGTTCCCACTATCTGAAAGATTTTGCTTTTTTTTGTTTGAAAGAACAAAGTTTGAACTACAATGTGTATCAAACAAAATTTTCTCTTTCAAAACTTTATTGAAAAAAAATTCAAAAACTAAATGTCATTAAAAATGTTCGTGTAAATTGTCAAAATGTCCGCTCCCTATCTTCTTCGAAGCGGTTCTTTTCTTGTTTAAAGGTAAATTTGAAATTCTCTTTCGAACAGTGTGCAATAGATTTTCTTTTTATTTGATTTTCGTGAAGAAGTAATCGCTTGTCCAGTCACAGTTAAAAACTCAATTAGTTGGTATTAATTGCCAATTCTTGAATTAACAGATAAATTTTTTTCCAATTTTTCAGCTAAATTTTGTGTCTTCATTCAATTTGTAAAAACTTTATGCAAAATAAAATCTAATCTTATTTACTTCCTATTTTTATGTGACGCCTCTGCTGAAAATCCTAAATGTTAGATGCAAAATCTTGATTTTTATAAAAGCTCACTTTCAGAAAGCGATTCAGAAAATCACTAAAAAGAAACCTTAAAACTTTTAAGGAAATCAAATTGATAGAATTTTTCACGGGCTACTTTTTCATATATTGCGTCTCAGTAAAAAGTGATTATTTTTGAAAAGATTTTCTTGATATGCTTTAGTAAAAAAAATGTTGTTAAATTTTCGGCTTATCGAGGGGCTAAAACTGAATTCTAAAACTTTTAAGCAGTCCATCTTGTAGTCCATGAAATTCTCTATCAGGTGAGGTATTGCTTGAATTTTTTCGTTGAGTCATTATTTTGCAAATGGAACTTTGAGCTAGTAGCGCAGGCTAAACTAACGTTAATTAGTACTAATTAGTCAATAACACGAAGGAAAGAACAAAATTTTTTATATATTTTCTTGTAGTAAATATTCTCCACATATTTTTACATCGAGCGAGGCAAAAATGAAGTTTTTATGATGGATGGAGAATGAACAGGAATTTTTTACATAATAGTTCCTTGTTCAAAACTTAACAATATTCTTTTAACACTAGAACGCCCGGAAATTTTCATGACCTAGAACATCCAAAGCGGTCATTTTGACCGTTACTGTTTTTTTTGAAAAATTTTATACTTAAAAATTGTTCTGCATTCAAAAATGAATTAAAAATTCTGCAAAAAATAATTTTTGTGAGACAAATTAAAAGCTATGACATCATTTATTTTTAAATAAATTGTATGCAGTTTGTTTTATTAATGGTCGGTTATCATTTGCCCTAAATTCTGGTCCCCAGATTCATCCCTACATCGTGTTCTCATTTAGGGACAATTAAACAGTTATGGTCAATACTGGTGACCAAATAGGGACTTTTATTCAGCGACTTTTCGATTTAGGGCCTTTTTTTCAAATGCACACTATATCACATAGAACACAATTCAATATCATCCTCTACCGTGCTGAAATCTTTTACCGTTGAAACCAAATATCGTCGTCACGATCTCATCATAAAACCTTTGTGTCTAGTCCCTAGAATAGAATTAAAATATACTCGTAGATTGTGTTTGTAAAATCAACTGTGCTGTCAGTGCAAAAATTTTGCTCATTTTTGACACACTGTTTCATTTCCATTAGACTTAAGAACTACTCTCCCTTAAAAGAGAATGTCGCATTCAATTTCTAAATAAATTACAAAAACTAGACAGATTAACAAGATGCGATAACAAAAAGAGGATACAAAATTAAACGTCTGTATGGTGCTTGGAATCCTGTCACCAGATTTGACATCACAATGTCGCACATGCGAATAAGATCTGTGTTTTATCAATCTGGTCACTAGATTTGACATCTGGATTTGACAGAACTTCAGTCAATGACAATACGAAACATGTTTAGAGAATAGTATGGATACTGAGCTGCTATTCAATTCTGATACATATGCCATATCTTATATTTGAAAAAAAGTCCTTAAATAAAAGTCCCTATTTGGTCGCCAGAATTGACCATAGTATCCTCTACAAACTGGGAACGTTAGAAGAAAATCTAAATGCCCCCTCCCCCCCTTAAAAATGATCACTGGAAGTCGTACCTACAATACTCATTACTCACTCAGGTGAGTATTCACAACTGACTACATCCACTAGGGTATAGTTATTGTATAGTTATAGTATTGTCAAAATTTTTAAAAATCACATTCTGTAGTAGTCTATCAATTCAATGCTGAAAATTGTTTGAAGTCAACAGTATTGTTCTCTAACTTCCTATGTGATCGATTTTTTAACAGTCGTGGCGCAATGTGGCGTAAGTGAAAATTGCGCGTAAATACACTATCCTGATCGCAGTCGCGATTTTTTTTTATTGCTACTCTCAGAGAGTGGCAATAGGCATTCCGTTTTTTTTATTACTTGCTCGACATCTGTGCGCATCTGCGCTGTTGCGATCACAATTGTAAACACGAGACTGCAATTCGTCGAAGCAATGCAATCATATTGCGGCGCAAGTTTATGGCAATAGAAAACAGAAGTTATCTCTTTTTACACCGAAGCGTATGCTATGCACCTACGCAATTTTCTTCAGCAGAAACTATTTTTTTCTCCAAATTAGCTTTTCTATTCACTAATGTCATTAGGCATCTAGCAAAAATGAAGATATCTCTTTCCGCACATGTACATCATATATATCTAATCTCTACTCTTTTGCTTCCCTTTTCTTTCTCGTTGCTTTGCGTCACATGCGTGGCAATGTTTGTGCACACATATCTTGCGCGAGAAGAGCTATCTCCTTTTTTGCTGGATGCCTATTATGTATTCATGACTATTCGTGGTCCATAAAGTTCAGTTCAGTACATCATAAGGAAGAGATTTGGTAGTGCACACGTGACTGCCACGTTTTTTGTTTCTCTTTCTTTGATCTCGAAATGAGGAGAACAAGAAGAAAGATTTTTATATATATAAAGTGATTCTATGTTTCTTTTCTGTCTTTCTCTATTACTTGTTTTCTAATAATGTACCATTCAGCCACGCGACTAGGTCAAAACCAAGAAGAAAAAACGTGGTAACAGACACACTCTTTTTCTGTCTGCTTGTACTACTATCCATGAAGATTGAGGTAAGCGTGGTAGAATTGTAGTTACAATATTGTTGATTCCATAAGTTAATCCAAGTTCAGATCATATTCTGAGCAAAATTAAATTGATCATCTTCAAAATCTACGGACTCTCTTCTACTCATTCATTCATTTATTTATTTAAACTTACGCATTCGAATTTTGACATTGTAGATTTTATTTTACAAAGTATTATGGATGCAATTAAAAATGCTGTCAATGTAGTTTTGGGCAGAAAGCCGTCTGGATCAAAAGTTCGCTATGCTGTGGTGGGTGCGGGAAATATTTCTCAAGAGTCCTTTATGCCTGGAGTTGGACAAACTTCAAATTCTATTTTGACCGCTCTTGTTACTGATGATAACGAAAAATATGTTAAACTTGCCAGACAATATAATCTCAAAAGTTATAAATATGCCGACTTCAACAAACTTTTGGATGAAGATGTGTGCGATGCTATTTATATAGGCACTCCAAACTGGATGCATCAAGAATTTGCTGTTCCCGCTCTCGAGAAAGGTAACAATTGTAACATTGAGTTTTGAATAACTAGTTTTCTTCTTCGATTTAGGATATCATGTTCTTTTGGAAAAACCTATGGAAGTAAACGAGGAGGCCTGTGTTGCTATTAACGAAGCTCAAAAGAAGACTGGAGCTAAATTGATGGTTGCATATCGTCTTCACTTCGAAACTGGAACTTTGACCGTCCTTGATCGAGTTCGAAAGGGTGATTTGGGCGAACCTCGAATTTTCACGTCTACTTTCGTTCAAGTTGTAAAAGAGGAAAATCATCGGGCTAAACATGGTGCGTAACTCTTGTATTTAGATAACATTATTCTTGAGACACTGCTGACTCTATATCGTAGGTTATGATAGTGGACCAGTCCCTGATTTGGGTCCATATCCAATCAATGCTGTCCGAAATCTCTTCGGAATGGAACCAATTGAAGTTTCAGCTGTTGGATTCAAGACTCCAGGTCGAGAAGCTCTCCAAATGGAACATGATACCGTCTCCGTCACGTTAAGATTTCCTGGTGATAGAACGGCTCAATTTACCGTTGGTTATTCTGGAGGTCCAATCGATACTTATACGATCGTTGGGGATAAAGGTTAGATACACGTTATTCTTTACGTAAACTAATGAAAATATTTATAGGATACATCGAAGTAACTCCATGTTATATGTTTGGAAGTGGAGTTAAGATTGCTTACAAAGCCAAAATCGAAGAAAAAGAAGAATCAAAGACATTCTCCGAAGTTGACCAGTTTGGTGGAGAAACGGATTACTTTTCCAATTGTATTTTGAAAGATCAATATCCGGAACCGGATGGCGAAGAAGGATTTTTGGACGTTCGAGTAATCATGGCTATCAAGAAAGCTCTTGAAACGGGCCAGACACAGAAGTTGGAGCCGAAACAACGATCGAAAAAACCTACTCTGGATCAGAAGAGAAACTTATCAATGGCATCAACACCAAAAGAATTTATCGGCCGTGATGCTGATCATCCAACTGAAACGTGAAATTATTTCAGAATATAAAAAATATTGCACTTGATATACATGAACATTAAGAACTTTTTTACCCATTTAAGCTTGCGCTAAATAAATGAACATACGTCATATCGGCTTCTAAGATTTCAGTAAAAATAATCAAAGTGTGCTATTAAGAGAAAGCTTTTTAGAATCTACTTGATTAGATAAGTGTATTAATGTCGCACGAGATAAGAATGAATAACTCTTATCATTTTATATATGAGCGTTGAAAAAAGACGGGTTTTTGAAAGTTACCGAATAATAAAAACATTGTTCAGGCTATATGAACGCGAAGATAAATCAGCTGGTGAACATTTCATATAAGTGATGCAGAGACCCCCAATTATTGGATAAATTTCTATTTTTTCATCTGTAATTTTAAGGTTTCGAGACAAATCTTGTTACAAACAAAGCTAATCTTCATTACTGGAGAATGTACGATATCGTGATCTATACTTTTAGTAGATTAATCCGCATCATATACAGTAAAAAGACCTCAGGATAGTGTTGCATTATTATTTATTCATTTAGAGTATGGAAACTTTTATTCAATGATATTTTTTCCAACAAATGATACAAGAAAAGAATCGTCAAATTTAAATATTTGAGACAGTTTACTAATCGATAGTTATATAACTGTCCAAAAGATCATACACGTATTAAGGACAATTTTGAGCTTCCGAAATGTTTTCATGAGCTAGACGAAATAATCAGTAAAAGCCAGCTTCACACAAACAGTATTTACAATTGCTTATCGTCAATTTTGCTGACCTAATAACAAGACTTTTAAAAAAATCTGGTCGACAGGGGACGAGTAAACAAAAAAAATTTAAATCGAAGTCAGAATAGAATTGTAGAGTCAGAAAGCTTGCTCTAACTATCAGCCATCTAAATAGAGAATACATGCTTCTTCTTTAAACCTTAATGATTTTTAATGTTCAAGTGTATAGGCAGATGCAAAAGAATCAAGCTCGAAAGATATTTATTTGAATTTATTCGTTCTATAGTTAGAGATGTTAGTGATTTACAGTATGCATTTTTTCTATAGAGTAGGCAGACATATCCTGTAGAATTGGTATGAAAGTCTATAAACACGTTTTTCTATGGGCTTTCGAGTATACCCTTTCCAATGGTGAGATTTTCAAAACTAAATAATTTCTTGTGAGTTTTCTGAAGACCGGATCTTTGGAAAACTCATAAAAAATATATTTATATCTCAAAAACCTCACCATTGGAAAGAGCATGTTCGAAAATCTATAAAAAAAATGTTTATGGACTTTCGCACTATTGCTAAAACAAATATTCAAATGCCCAGTAAAAAGGACAATGGACGGTTTCTACAAGAAAACCGCTCTGTATATCTTTGAGAAGATAACGACTGGAACTGAAAACATTTCTGAAGAAACTAAGACGTCTCCGAGCTCTCTACGATATTTTTTCGTGAAACAGCATGCAATTTACGGAAGGCCCCATACTAGTAGAACTCAAGAGAAAACAAGAAAGGTACGACCTTACAGCCTTCCGTAAATTGAATGCTGTTACACGAAAAAATGTCCTAGAGAGCTCGGGAACGTCGTATTTTCTTCAGAAATGTTTTCTCTATATGACGGAGCTATTTTCAACGCACTTCTAGTTTTCGAATATCTTGGTTTGCCAGAGACCCTGGTTTCATGAGTTTTTCAAGGAGGTAGGCCACTGTTCCTTGATTTTGATTTGGAATTGTTTTTCGACTTAATTTTGATCGCATTTTATAAAGAAAGCGATTTTACACATTTTTCAGTTTATCTGAGCCTTCATAACCATACAAAGAATTTTTAAATTAACTTTTTTGAGGTGATGCCCAAAGTAGTCTTTTTCCTCCAGCAGCACAAATAGATGACGAGAGACTTTACAACTCTACCCCCAGCTAGATAGATATTCTATCTATATTTATATTGTAAAATTTATGTAATTTGTTTAGAAGTTTACAAGTAAAAAAGTAATTCAGGAATGATGAGTAATACACGAATTATCGCAGACATCTTCTTTCGAGCATCGACCATTTCTCTATGAACAACGACATATATTGCGATTGATTAAATCAGCTAGATACATGCGCAGTTCAGCATTCGAATGATATAGTATGAGTATGCTGCATAGTAAACTCATTGCAGGTAATAGCTGAAAGAGAATATATACTAACTGTGAAACCGACTGATCTGAGTCACATACTTGCAGAACGAACAACGGTCCCCACCCACACATAAACACGATAAATTTTACGATGAACACTTTTAACAGATGAACGTCTCGGTCAGAGTATTTCACCACTTGCCGTTGTTCGCCACTATGATGCACACGATTTGCTGACTTTCGAACAAAGCAGAAAATAGCCATATTGTTCGTTGAGATGATACAGACGGGGATACACAACGTGAAGAGCAGTGTATACACTCTCAGCAGCTGATCGTTTTTGTTATAATCGCTCGTACAAGTGAACGAAGATCGAAAGAGATACGGCAAAGGAAAGACATAACCTAGAGTCCACTGTGCTGCGAGACAAACAATCAACCAGTTGAACGTTTCAAAAAAGTGTTGGCGGGTCGAATAAATGATGGTGAATAGTTGGTTAATCGATACAACACAATGAGCATACATCATTTGACATGATGAACTGTTCAGAAGAAAAGCTTGAACGCGACACGGAACTACATTGCTGTTACTGCTGCTATCAAATTTCAACGATGTAAATGCGATTAACGTTGCTGATAGAAGAGTCGACGCTAGACAAACATTCACTGTCAATAAATTGAATCTATTCGTGCGCAGTGGACGGTTAGAAAGCATAACACTGACATACACCGATGTAGCCAAGATGTTGAGAGAATGTATTGCATTCACTAAGATATTGAATATAAATGATAGACGCTCGTACCCCTCAGAGTTCACCATGCTTTGTGAAACGGAATGTGTGAGAGAGAAGACGGAAATGTGTGATACATCAAATAGAGGATTGAACACGCACTGCATCAATTTGGAGAATAAACGTCAATTATACCTAATCTGTCTCATTATTCTATCCTTGACGTTTATGAAACTGCGTTTGTGAGAGTGCATGCGATGGATACATCGAATCGGAGGTGGAAAAATTGAAGAAGACATTGATTTAGAAATGAGACACATATTATAACTAGCGCAGAAAGTCTTTTTGATTACTTGAATTCGAACAATGATAAGAAACAAAATGTACGCTAACGTACTATAGTCATGAGTTTTATGTAACTTCCGCCAGCTCTCACAGTTGTGTGAGTTTGGAAAGTTAACATTTGTGGTGGGTTTATATTTGCGTTTATATTTGTTTTTTCAAATTCTATGTAGTTAACTATTACAAATCAGTCAGTGTTGTTCTGGAGTTAGTTCACAGAGAATTTACCTAAAACAAACATCGATAGCAGTGACTCATCAATAAAATTTTGCTCAGGAAATGGTCGTTATAGTCGAAGTACTTTTCATACTAGCTCCACAGCATGACGGATTGATTTGCGAAATATAATACATATAAAACGTTCGTTTATGGACGACGAGGGCAGGTGACGCCAGTCTCTTGTTAATATAAGAAATGAGGAGAAGCACCAACTTGATAGAGCCAAGAGAAAATGAGAGAAAAAAAGATGATGTTAGAAATGAACTCATTCTAGGAACGTTCTCGAAAGAAGCACGATGAAAATAATTATTTTTCTCCTTTAAATCGCCAAATCTTACTAATATAACATATATTTTTTGTTATGATTAGACGCAAAGAACGGAAAAAACATCAATGTACGTCTTTTAAGGATACTCTTAGGCTTCGGAAATTTGGACTATAGTAACCAGAAAACTTTGATTGATTTAAAACTGGTGGATATTAATTCAGTAGGCCGTGTCAGCAACATCCACAACCCTCTTAAAAGTGAGCAAAAAGTATGAAAAATCTCTTAAAAGCCTAGAGGAAGGGCCACCCATTCCATTGCGACATGACACTACGATACATCATTTTTTAGTGTATAATTTATAAAATATATTCATCTTAATTAATGTTTTCTAAACAGTAACTTTTTGCAGTGTATTTGTTCGTAAGCAACGCATTGTCAAGATCGTTTCAACTTTATAAACAAGCTGTCATAATTTGATTTCTAACGTTAAAAATGACTGTCACCGTTTATAAAAACGTGGAAAAAGTGCGGCAAAACTTCTATATAATAGTTCTTCATATACTTCTACGGATCGAAAGAACGGTAAAAACCTGTTAAAAATGTGAATATAAAAAAAGTTTGCATGTCACGCACGTCTTATTGCAAATTTAACGTTTTGTTATTGATGAATGTCAAGCCATTTTCGATTACTTGGAGGATACATATATTGGTGTGTATGCTGATTTGCATCTTTCGTAATATTCAAAAATGGTCAACCTCATTGTAGTACAAGAATAAAGTCTATGTGTCCAATTCCTTTTTGGAGTCTGTATAACCGCATGTTAAATACTCATCTGAAACTTGTAGAAAAGTCATACTTTTCAATTAACAGTTATTGTGGCATCGATTTACTTGCAGTTTTTCAGCAACGACTCCAGATTTTTTCATTCGAGAGCATGTTACCTTTTGAGTCTTTTGAAAAAGCCAGTAAGTGTACAATATTTGCAAATTTTTCTTGTATATGGCAGGCATCTGTGTTTTTGTTGAACATTTCAGTGTTATTGAAATATTAGTTTTATGATTTTAATCATGTTTAATTAAAACCATTAATACTAAATGTTTTTGGAACCGATAGACCCCTTGTCAAATAATTTTGAATCGTTTACGTACCTATTTGGACGGACGCGTCTTTGAAAATTAATCCACACCACGTTAGGCGTGTTTTTCAAGTATCACTTCAGCATAAAACAGGAGAATTTTCACATTTTAGCCACGCTAGGGGATGCTTTATCAGGATTCTTTTCGTTTAACAAACCCAAAGATCATCTGACATGAATGCCTAAAGAGAAATATAGGCATACCAAAAAAATAGCGATAGATGGAGATCTCAGATTTGAATAGATTACTAGAGTCGAATTCCTTGATTCGAACCCACCTACTAATGTTCAAATTTAGCAGCATAGAATGTAAACCTCACCTTATTTCACTCGTAAGTGCACCATTTTCAGATAGCGATTGGGACATGTTCCTTTCATGAATCGATGTTCATCGGTCTTGTCTACTGATTACTAAAATCCGAGAGTTTCTCCCATTTCTCATATCGAGAATTATTCAAAAAATATCGGAGCTTATTGTATCTTGGAAACGATCTTAGCAGTCAGTCTAAATGCATTTAACAACAAATCTCACTTTTGGTGAAAATTCACCTTTCACACCATTAATAGATCAATACCGACAGTGTTTGAATTTATTGAGCCACATTTCAGACACCCTTTCTTGCTAATTATGAGAGAGGTTGAAAAACTGGCTTTTTTTGCGCCAGACGTATCGAGCGGAAATAATGGGAAATGAATAGTGACTATCACTTTCACATTTTCTGAAAGTTTCATCTTTATACATACGCTGGTTGCAAAAATAATTACTTTTACAGTTGGCACTAAGCAAGTAGCGATATTCTCATTGAACGTAGCATAGCGCTTTTGAACTGGAGTAATACTTTTGAAGAAAAGGCAGTGTCTAGCATGATTCTTGATGACTGAAAGCTTTTTAAGATGTTTAAGTAGGTTTGGCTTGGTGTTTTGAGTGAACTTTGAGTAAGTGTAGTCCTCTTTTGTTGGTTAGTTACACAAGAGAAATTATCCTAAATGGCAGTTGTATCCTGTATAAGGAAAGAAACAAGAAAATATAGTTCAACTATAGAGATCACAGATACCACTTACATTTTTCTTTCTTGAAAAAATTAGTACATATCCATTAGAAATCGGCATAGTTTGAAACTTAAGCATAATCAAATTTTCGGCAAGTGTTTGTTCGAAAAACTGTTAATCATGAAGCGTGAAAACCACGGATCCCAGATCGTCTGATTTTAGAAGAAAAAGTCTTATTTTGAGACTTTTTTCTGTCTCGTTTCTTATTTTTTTATTTTTGGAATTTTTTCCTATTTTAGAATCTTTGTTTGATATTGAACGAAAATTTGATTTATAATCTTTTTTTCGAAAATTTTTTATTCTATTCTACTTTGTATTATATGACAACAAATAACGTTCTGATTTCTAACTTGTTTTTCTTATTTTTGTCTGATTTTAAATTTTTCTTTGCTCATTTCCGTCTTTTAGATCTGGGATCCCTGGTCAAAACGATCTTATTAAGTGCTGGTAGTGAAAAGCTACGCTTCAGCCACGTCGTTAGACTACTGCTACTTTTTACGTCGTTAGTTGATTTTCCTAATGGAGCTGTTTTGCACTTTATTCATATCGTGTAAAAACCTTCCGATAGTTTGTGTTAAACGTCATGTTTAAGCTATATTTGCTTCAATTTGCTTCTTCACAAAATAACAGAGGTTAGGTTAAGTTATTAAAAATGTTGAATTTGTTGAGGGATAATAATTTTAATATCTGTATGAGAGTAACCTCAGCTGTTTTTTAATGTTTTAAATTTATTTTGGTTTTAATCAATCAGAAACTGTATAATATGTTTCAAAAGTACAACTTTCAATCTCAAGTAACACAATCCTAAACCGTTTATATATCAGAAAGAATAAAAACGAGTATCGATAGTAAGAACGGTAGAGAGACAAATATATATGTTTCACAGACACTAACCAGTGCTACTGAAAGTAATGAAGAACGGTATATTGTGTATAATAGACTAGTATAAGTGTATAGAGAGTGGAGAGATAAAATGAGATGTAGATATATGAGGATTAAAATAACGTAGGCTGCACAGTAAAAGCCCAAAAGAAGAAAAGCTCCTAGAAATGATATCTGATTCGATGAGTAAGTGACTTTTTAAGTTTTGGATTCGTTTTGTTAGTTATTACATCCTTTCAGATGCATTTATTCGACTGAAAGTTTGTCTGAACATAACAACATATAAAGCTACTTAGACGACAAAATATATATTCTGATTTAATCCGTTTGTGCTCACTGTATCTTTAAAGATACTGTGGCGAATATCTAAACAACCAGACTTAGGACAACAATGGTTCAGATATCATTCTAAAGGTTAATACATAATCTTGAACAACAACAACTGAATTAAAGAATATTTAAGGAACACCTGTTTCAACAACTAAAATAATTTTAGTAAGTTAATTATCTTTGTCAGAGTGATTTTTTTTTTCAAAACACTTTATATGAATTGCTTTTTTACAAGATTTACAAAACTTTACTAACACAACATCGTGTGCATTTCCGTTGATTAGAAAGAAAATGTGCTGCAGCTGAATGTGAAAGACGAGACAATTAGTGACTTTTCATCATTCTAAAGTTATATTATAGCGATTTTATAACCTATCGAAAGCTGTTATTGAAAGATATTATCTTCTTGTTGTGAACTTGCTGAACAGAAAACTTTAATTTCAAGCGATAGAAAAAACTTGGACATAGACGTGTTAAATTAAACTTATTTTAGATAAGTTATATGCATATTCATCACAGACTTTTTATTATGCCCATAACGCTACAATACTCATTAGTGCCACTCCCATATATAATGAGACATAATATAATATTTTTAATCTTGTTCTAAGTACGTAAAATGTTCGACTATTAGAAAATTCCGCGGCGATTAAATTAACTAATGCGATATAAATAAGAATTCCAGCTGAAATTGAATCAAATATTCCGTTGACTAGTAATGCAGCAGTAGATTTTGGACTATAAGTGCTTGCATGAATACCTATTCCAATAGCTATGCCAATAGGTGTTGTTATTGCAAAAAAAATGACCATACATATCGCTGGTAATAATGATGTTTGATTTAGTCTGGCTATTTGTGCACCTAAAGCAATGCCTTCAAAAAATTGATGAAATATAATTGCAATAAATAGTGCTACAAATTCTGAACCATTTGTTGTTCCTAATGCAATTCCAATTAGAATACTATGGGTTGCTATGCCGATTTCTAATAAATATGTACTTATTTTATGTTGTTGTGATTCTTGTAATGCAGCTCCATGGAAACAACCCTCATGTTCATTGTCGAATTCTATCTTTTCAGCCTCTACTTTTACTATTGTGGATTTTTGTTGCTCTTGAAATTGGACTTTGTGGTCTTGTTGATCTGTCTGATGATCATCATGATTACAACATTGTTCGATTACTACTGGTGGTTCCGGATTCGTTGATACATCTACTTTGCCAATATTTCGATATCGTTGATGGGCAATAAATTCAATTAATTGCATTGTTAATACAGCTATCATTGAAAAAAGTCCAGCATAAGCACCGTAAACTTTCCACGAATTAGGTAGACAAGAATCAGTTAACGCTTCCATAGCCGTCGGTAACATGTGAATAAAGCCTGTTGCTAACACAACACTATAAAAACGATAAGTCTATGTTATTTATTGTTTATAGTAGGTGACGAAGAAAATCTTACCCCGATCCAAAAAATTTTCCCACATTGATTATAATCGGATTTAGATGAAGAAATTTAACCCGTAGTGTAGCAACTGACAATGAGGCCCCAAGAAATGATGTGAATAAAATAACAAAGATACTTATTATACGCAATGTTGATTTATAATCAGCATTAATTTCATCATCAGATAATACGCATAAATCTGATTCTGGTGTTGTTGTATCAATCTTTGATATCATTTTTTTATTCCATATTTTTTGATCAGTTTGAAAAATTTGATTGAAAAGACAAATAATGACAAAAAGTAAAAACTTATTCATCCTCTTAATGAATATGATAACAACGACTTGAATCCTAGAGTTTGTCTTTATGCTTCTTAAATTTCTTTTCGTTCGATATCTTGTGTGTACCGAATGCTACTATATACTTATCCGGTAGAAGTTGCAAGACTTCATTCTTTTCTTCATTTATTAGCAAGAATACTTTATAGTTATTGTATTTTATTGCTTATTGTTATTGTACTTTGTTGTTGTTTTTCTTCATATATAATGTGTATGATGACGCTATAAAATGAAAACAGAAGAATTTTTTTTATACTTCATTTATTATTCCAAATTCAATACATAATATAATATGTGAGGAGATAAAACAGAGTAACTGTAAAAAATATTCATGCTAATAAATGATGAAAAGAATGCTGTACTGCGTCTTCTATCAAAGGACAGCACAACCTCTTCACAAGCAGTAATAAATAATCGAAAAATGATATTAAAATCTTATTTAGTTTCGTAACAGATCTTGTTCTACCAAATGATTTGTTTTATTCAACAGTCCTAGCTCTCAACTTCAATATTGCTATAAAATGCTTTTCTTCGAAGTGTGTACATTCACAGAAAAATAAATTTATAATTTATATTATTATATTATTATTTAGAACACTTTGTCCATGGGGAAATTTTAGTAAGTACCACGGTATGTACACGCGTGAATATCGTGAATTGAATTGTGATCGCACGTGAACATCGTAAAATGGTGTGTGAGCACGCGTGAAAAATATATTTCACTTGTGACAACGGGTAAACTGGTCACGAAAACGTTTCGCGTCATATTTTTTGCACGTGATCATAGGTGAAAATCGTGAATTTCACACAATTTCAATTTCAAATCGTGAATTTTGTGAAACACGTGAATTTCTCATGTTAAAATTTCCGTAAAAAAATATCACTTGCGCGTGAAAATGTTTCCCACTAATTTCATTGTGAGAAATATCTTCACATTTATTCGCACATCAGTTTTTCACGCAACTCATTTCGTGAATAATATTCACGCTTAACCCCTAGTGACAAAATTCTTACGTTTAACGCGCGTCCATGTGAGAAACCTTTTACAGGTGCGAAATGTCGTGAAGATTGAGCGGCAAGCATAAATACAAATTTCTCCTATATCTTCCGAAAATTGTACATATATACAGATGAAAACCTTTCCTGTAGGCCGAAGGTATTTACTGTAGAAATATGCGTGGGAATCATCTTGTTCTCCGGGAGGAAGTATTAACTAAAATAGTTTGGAAAAGTTGGAAACTAAGAAAAACAGACATCACCTATTTTTCTAGAGGATCTTCCTAGGCGTCAATTTCACATGAAAAAAGTTTTAAACTTTTAATTAAACTAAAACCCAATAGTTTTTTGTGTAAAATGCTTATGACAGAAGCTCACGAGTAATCACGCGTGGTAACTTTTTTACACGTGGTAACTCGTGAGGATTGATTCGATAACTACGAATATGAGATTTATTCAGTAGTTTCTCAGGCAAGTTAGCTCAATAGTAGTATCGTAGATTTCTAATTCAAAGTACCCTGGTTCGACTCTTACTTTGCGGTGACATATATAAAATGTGATATTAACCGCACTAGTCACCTTACCATCTTGTTTCTGTACCACTATTAAAGAGAAGAAATAGAACAAAGACTTGTGCCATATATAAATATATATATATGTCGTGTGCAGT
>CAJNOQ010001141.1:0-35300 GCA_905250885.1 Didymodactylos carnosus | reverse complement strand
GAAGAATTTACATACCAAAAGAATCGTCATTTAATGAGCTACAAAACTGTATATGAGAGAATTGCAAGCTTTACGTATCAATGAAGTGTACATTTTTTTTAAAAAACAAGTTGAGTTTTCTCAATTCGCGGTGCATTATACAAAGCGTAGTTTCTATCAATCTACATCAAAAAAGCCATATTAAAGATAGGCCAATATCTAAACTTGCTCGAAATCCTTTCCCTCGAATTTCAGTTCTAATAGAGCGTAAGGTCTCTCCTGCCCATCAGGTTGAAATGGTAGTGCGGAAATGCATATTTTCCTGATACCTGGGACAGAGCCCTGCAGATTGATCCTAACCTAACCTAACCCAATCTAACCTATAGGTTAGGATTAGGTTGTGAAATTTTTTATAGGTTAGGTTATAGGTTGCCAAATACTGGCAACCTGCAGGACTCTGACCTGGGATCAGAACTGATTCTCTATAAGTGTGAAAAAATTTTTGAATTAAGTTTATACTTAAAAAAATTTTCACTTTATTAGTACGTTACGCTTGCAATTCTCTCATGTATATGGCTGAGGTTAATCATACGATATAACTTAGATATAAGCATGAAATGAGAGAGATTTTGTGACAAAATCATTGTTTTTCAAAAGATAAAGCACAAAATTACTTTAAACCATTTATTTCTATCGTTTGACGTCGAAATCGGTAAGAAAGGTCGCCTGTTAACTGCATAACGGAAAAATTGACTTTTTAATCAGCTAAAAAACTGTTAAAGAACAGTCCGTTAACAGCCACCGTTTTGCGTCCTTTACTTCACGGTGAATCATGTAGGGCCTAAAACAGGCATTTAACTGTATGTACCTAAAACTAAAAATCACATCAGCCGTTAACCGCCTGTAAGCAAGCCATTTTAGAACAGGTAAACTATCAGGAAAAAAGCAAGCGATTAACGTTGGTAATTACATGTCAGTTGTGAATAATTTCTCGACAAATCATTCCTTTCATTCTTGTGTTTTGCTACTTTAATTACTACTGGCGTAAATAACTATCCAAGTGGAGCAAATTTAAATCAACAACCATATGGAACAAACGTTAATTGAGATTTTAGATGTTAAACTAAGTTCATGCACGTTTTATAAACATAATTTCATTGTTTGTCGATGTCATTTGGATAGAAAACAATAATATAAATGATCTAAAAAATAATCTTATAATAACATTTTATGATGCTCTGTGTTTTAGTAATTGATTTGAATTTTATTGTAGTTCTCCAGTATAAGTAAAGACGTGAGATGAAATAAAGTTTCATTTCTTAATTTCAATTCAGAGTCCTGCAGGTTGCCATTTTTTGGCAACCGTTACCCTAGTCTATAAAAACTCTCACAATCTAATCCTAACCTAACCTATGAAGCCGGCAAGCTGGTTCTAACCTAATCTATCCTATGATTTTTTGTTTTCAACTCACAGAACATTACACGCATATTTGACAAAAGTAAACATACGTGTCAATAAGTTTTTCGCCTTTCAAAGAATTAGGGCATGGTGACTCAAAATGAGAAAAAAATTTCGCTTTCGCAAAAGTAGAAAAAATTGAAAAAAATTAGAACGCACACACTAAAAGCAATAAAAAGTGGCAAACAAGAATGATGATGATGTTCAACACAACAAGAATATTCAAGATAATGATGACGATATGCAAGAAGATCCTCAAAATGCTGAAGCTACCGGCTCATACGATGACCGTAATGTTTCAAAAGCTAATAAAGCTTTGATCATTGAGCTATCTGAGACGTCCAATGATGATAGCACTGCCTCTGACAAATCCCGGATAAGTCGAATGATGGGGAATGTGGTAAACAGAGACGGGATCGATTCGTGTGTTTTTGAAAGCGAACCGAACCGAACGAGTTTTCAAAAGTTTCAAACCGAACCGAACCGACTGAAACTCCAGACCTTTCTGGACCCACTATTTTATCGAATGTTAAACTGGCTAAATTAAGAATGACATCTGTCTTTCGCGCAGTAGCACCTTTACAGATGTTCTTTTTTATCCCCCAAACAAAAAGTACCTGAGGCCGAGCCTCAGCGAGTAAGACATTTCTCGAAACAAATCGAAACAACCGATCGATTTCTGTCAAAAAGTCAAACCGAAGTGATCCCACCTCTGGTAATAACACAAGTAGTGAACGTAAATCACGACGAAATAAATCATCAAGCAAAGAAGCAATCAAAACACCATCCGCACAAAAAGAAAAAGTAAAAGGCAAAGAAAGCTTCTAAACAGTCATCTTCATCTGACAGTGTAATGAGCTCTAGCTGATCTACATCTCTTGCTTCTTCGTCTGCAGCCTCAGACAATTCAACATCATCAAAAAACAGCAGTATTTGATCAGCAGTATTTGATCCAAAAAAAAGCAAAAAATATCTGAAATTGCCATCAGAAAGTGAAGCATATTTTCAAAGACATTTTACCGGGGTGCAATGAATGTCTGATTTGAAATCATCTGCTCTGGACAATTCAAAACCAGTCAAAATCAAAGCACTAACACTATCGCAATTAGATTTTGAATTAAAGGACATGTTTCCTAAACTTTCAACTGCTATCAAAAATGGGGATGAATTGAAATCAGTACAGCAAAGAATTCTCAATGTTATTAGACCGTTAAGCAATTTATGGTCAAAAATTCAAGAAACAAAAAAGAATAGAAAACATATAAAAGCAGACAAATTAGAATCATTAGTGCAGCACACCATTCTAATGCTAGGCCAGAGTAATGTACATACGTTAATGTTAAACCGTCTAATGTTTATGAAAAAATTTGTTCGTGACTCCAAGCAGGCACGCTATCTATAGGTTTTCATTTTTTCTGGAATGATAAAATAGCACTCTACTCCAAAGATGTCATTCGATAGAGCTCGTCAAGTTCTATTGAAATACGTACGGATTTTACATGAAAACGTTTTAGGAAAGCATGCTAAACTGTAATACACTGTACATCACTCGTGAAAATTCAAGTTTTGCTTGCTTGCTCTTGTATTTTAAAACGCTGCGATCAAACTGAAAATTAGTCCGAAGCATAAATATACGATAACGCAGTTATCTCTAAAGTTCAGCATTAAGATTTTGTTTAATAAAGTCAGAGTTCTTACATTGTTCATTAATAAGTCAGATTGGTAGTGCGGTATCGATTAAATTTATGGGCCTACCATTTTAGGGGGTGTTGGTAAGTAGTTGGAAATCTGCTCGAGTCTTTCTTTTATACGTCTTGTACTGCAAAACGGCATCGAAACTTATTGGTCTAAAGTCATTTACAAGTAAGCTCCTTAGTATAACCGTTATTGGTGGATGGATAAGAAGTGCAGCTGGTGATCTGAAGATTAAGTATTTAACAATTGAGTCTCCGCAAGCCAGCAAAATTGGCTTATAGGATTCACAACCGTGCTATTTCGCAAAAGAGTTTCTTCTGGAATATCAAGCACTGTCCCTCATTTTTGTTATAGACAACCCCAGTAGTACTAATTGGCAAACGTTGAAAATTAGACGCATTAGTATAATAAAGAAGCGAAACAAGAAACCAATAGAAAAAAACAAATCCAATGAAGCCGTTTGTTTGTGCAAAGCGTGGAACTACAATTGGTGAACTAAATCTGTCAGTCAAAGCATCTGTTATCAGTTTCCAATCAAATGCTAGTGCTCCCATTCCAAGACCAGCATAATCGACCAGTTGTGAGAGAACGATGTTGTTTGGATGGAACATACACATCCAGGAGAATGCGATTAATACCGGCATAATGAGATCAGGTAACCAGTAGTAGACGGCCTGACAAACACAAACAGTGATGAAGAGCTTTAATCAGGTCAAATTGAGCTATCCGAGAGTTGTTGATTGTTCTCGCTGATGAAGCGTGCGTAATAAAGCCATAATCAGTAAATTTGCAGACCAGATCATCGTTGACAGTCCTACAAGAAATCGACGCAGTATACCTGAAGAGATTCATATGACCATGCGCGATTTGCATTTCCTAAAATCACAAAGGGAAGCGAAAATCGCACGAAAAGTTTCAAACCTTCCAATGTTCTCTATTCATTGCAAAGAATAGTACTGTGTCAAAAACACCGAGAAGAATGAAGTATATTTTCTTTCGCCAGACACGGTCGAATAGTGCGACTAGTCCTGTTACATTCTATGGTATGTCGTAGACTAAGGGAATAAGCACAAGTTACGTGGCAGAACTATTGCATGACTGACATCGGCAGGATTCAATCATCATCATCATATGTAATAATTAAAAGGGAGATACTGGGTATGTGATTGAGAAAGTGAATGTGTTTTGTTTAATAAACGTTATTTACTTAGATAAACATTTTTGATTTATTGTTAATTTTCTTCTAGTTCACTGTTTATTTATTGTTTTTACTTCTATTTTTGATTACTATTCTGATTGTTACTGGTACCAGTTGTACGTTATAACATACAATAGCGTGGACTTGCACTTCTTGCTATTCAATGGCGAACCAATTTAGCAAGGAGTGTCAAGAAGCTTATCTTATAATAAATATAGTTTAAATCAACTTTATTTCTTATTATTCACCAAATGAATCACTACTCTGCTGACTTGTCTGAGCATAGAGAAGCATTTTTCATTATACAGAGGTATTGTGAATCTGAAATGTTATCTGTTTGTCTTTTTACATCTTAGTATATATCGAGCTACCAAACACTATCGTCACGCTATTTAATATTGACTCTATCAGATATATTTTCTTGTTAACCATGCAGGTAAAAATACATTCAACTGCGTCGTTATTCACTATCTGATATAGTTCTCACCTTCAAGGGAATGCTTGCTACATTAGGTATTTTCCAGTCAATTTCAACTCTTGCTACTTTAAATGATAAATCTCTTGCAACTAATTCCACAAAAGGGCGTTAGTTACCTCATTCCTTCAATTTTCTGACAGTCTTTATAGAATAAATCTCATCGCATTCAACACCGTACTGGTCTCTATGACTTTGCTAAAGCAGCGAAAAAACTAGGTTAATATGAGACTTTGCACTGAAAATTATACTTACCGTATTTTTGTGACTTATACTTTCTTTCTACTAGCAAAAAATGATTGGGAACGGGGCCTCATTGTAAAGAGGAGAAACAACTTTGTTGACAGATGTAGCTAACTGTCTTTCTATCAAATGGTGAAAACCAGAAGCGATAACTACCATTGTTCAAAAGTTATTCGAAAAATATCTAAAGGTATCATTTTTCGAAATCGATAGTAACATAAATATAACACTGATACTTCTGCGAAAACTTGAAATATTCTTTTCTTTGATTACATAAGTCATTGAAACTTATCGCGATGAGGTAACCTTTAGTTCTGAGGCTGACACCAGTGATAGTACTATAGTTTTCGGGAAGGAACTAAAAAATATTGAAATTTGTGAATTCAACCTTTGTGAGGTTATTAGCTAGAAGAAAATCCGCTTCCGAAATGTTCGAACAATAGGTTGTTAATCAAAAATCAAAAGATATTTTTTTGTCAATTCAGAAGAAATGGTTACAGACAGATTAATGTTTTGTAAATAAATCTGTTACGTCAGTCTTTTTTCCAGAAGCCATCTTATGCAGTGCAAATCAAAACAAGATAAAATTAGACAAAATCAGAAGAACTGGCTATTCTGTAGCTCCTGCTTCCACCTAGAATACAGGTACATTCTTCTAGCTACAAGCGAGTTAACATCGCTTCTCATAGTAAATCAAGCTCATTATTTTTAAAAACTTCACCCAAAGCCCTGAATAGTGTTCTAAAAATTCAAATACATTTTAGTTTTAACTAGATTTATTAAAACAACAAATCGAGTATGCTCATTACATGTTGTGACAATTTGATCAAAAAAGAAATATAGTTAAATTGCTAAAAAAGAGAAAAGAAAAACAACTGCTAATATATTAGAGAAAGAACAGCAAACAATTCTAGAACAAGGGAGACTAAGTTCTAAGGACTTTATTATCACATTAGAATATTTTCAACAGATCTCTATCAATTTCAACCTGTGTGTGTCTACTGCAGAACAATAAAAGCAGATCAAGTACAACCACATCATGGACAGAAATGTTTTGTCGTTTTTATGAAGTATAACACAGTATTATGTGATATGAATAAGTCACGTTTATGTGATATAAAAGAAAAATTGAATCCCTAAAGAGAATATGGTTTAACTGGATGATATTGACCTTTAACACCGTCTTAAAGATATTTAACATTAGAGATCTTTCCGTGGTGAAAAGAGGACGGCTAAGAAAGAAGTGAGAAACAGTTTCGTGGAGAAACCCACACGTACACATACATTCTTTAATTAGATGGTGCTTAGCGAAGTCAAAGTTTTATTGACTGAAATTAACTTTGCAACGAAAAAAATCAATGTCATCCATGCGGTCCGCGGCTACAGGCAGAGACAGGATGGTCCAGGTCAGGTCCAGGTCATATGTCCAGACCTGGCCTAGCAAGAGTGGACTTGGACCTGCAAGACGTGAACCTGGAAAAGAGGACCTGGACTTTGACCTGAGCCTGTACCTGTGACCTGTCGGCATAAGCAACATATCAGCCATTGACTATATCTAGCAGCGTGAAACTGAATTATTTTATACACATTTTCTCTCCTGTTAGAAATTCTGAGAACAACATGAAAAATCGTAATAACCTTATTACCTAAAGACATTTTTGTTCAAAATATCTATCACGTGCTTCTCATATATTCTAAGAACTGTTCGTAAACTCTAGTACAGGATATTGTAAATTCGCACTACTCTCAGAATTTTTTCATGCAACGGACCCATCGTCCAGGTCACAAGTTCAGGTCATAGGTCCAGGTTCAGGTCAGGTCCAAGTCTAGGTCTATTTTTTTCAAGTGCAGGTCCACAGGTCCAGGTTTAAGTTTATAGGTCAGGACCAGAACCGAGGCAAAATTGTTCATTAGATCGAATAACAATAAGCCACCTTACAGTTAAACTTTCTAGTTTCTCCTACAGGTTTTGATCTTGACCCGTGCAGGTCACAGGTCAAGATCTAGATATCCTGTCTCTGGCTGCAGGTAGTCTAAACTTTAGTTCGTGCGGTAATTTTAGTTTGTTTTTTTAAAAAAAAACATTTTATTTTACTAAGAAGTATAAAACTCATGCAATATGTCTGCCTAAATCTGTTGACGAATTTTTATTTCTTGTTTTAAATATGATGTTATGTCACTCGTTTTTCTTTGTTCGATATCTGCGATATTCGATGAAAAATAGAATAATCACAACGAAGAAAATGTCAATCGTACAACTATTTTATTTTTGTAGCCTTTTGTATACAACTGCAACATTATCAAATAATGCTTGATTACAAATAATATTCATTTCATAGAGATGGAAGAGTTAATTATATTATTTTAACGTTGCGAACGAATAAAAACATTAGACGATAAAAAACAAGAAGAGATATACTGAATTAAAACAATAGTAACAATATATCACAGAAATTTTCAACGTATGGAAGCACTGCTGTTTCTGAGATTTGGAATAAGAGAACCCATGCGCTTAAGTTTCTAATAGTTTTCGCTTAATTTCATCAAAATCTGTTTGTAATGCAATAGTCAATTTTCTAAATTCATGATGAATTCTTAAATGAGCTTTTTCTAATACTTCACGTAATTCATCTGTTTTTCGCATTAGACGAACATTTTCACTGTCTTGTAACAATGGTTCACCGCCACGATCAATATGATGACGATAATAACCAACTTCGCATGTGATTTGTTCTACTCGATGTTTTTGATGTTTATTTTGACTAGTGTTATTTGAGTTCGTCACATGCACAGTAGTCAATGTTGGTAAATCAATTTTATTGATCTTCAATTCTAATTTCCATAAATGATATTTTTTGAGACCATGTAATTGCGTTATGCGTTGATTTATATTTGGAAATAATGAACGTTTTGATAATGATAGAACAAGTTTTGAACATGATTCACATAACAGACCGAATTTTGCTTGTAAACCTAAACATGTTTCAATTCGTGCACGTAAATGTTCACGTTTAGCATTCAGACGAAAACGTTTTACATCGCTCACAGCTAAACCAACCTAAAAAATAAAAATAATAAATAAAACTTTTCTTGTATGTCATTTCTCATTTCTACGTACCATAATGTTCATGATGACAATATTCATTGTAAACACAAATGTACTGTACAACACCATAGCCGCTTCTGATCCTTGCAAGAATTTTCCTTGTGGAAAAAATAGATCGTCAAAATCATATTCTCCCGTTAACATCGCCAATGTCTTTGGTATGGTATACAAGATATTCGTAAACTGTGGTTTCTTATGAATGAAAAACATGTGAAAAGCGATGATGTAACCAATCCAAATAAATACATAAATTAGACAAAATTTTAAAAATGTTAAAAATACGCTAACGAACAATAATCCATATTTGCCTATTTTCAATGCATTCATAAATACCAACAATAATAGTGTCCATGCTGTACCGATCCCCAATGCACCGGCTTCCCATTGAAATTTACATCTTAAACCGGTTTTTCTCGTACAATCATTGATATCAACAGCAAATATAATGGCACACACATATGTATGTAATTCCAAAACATTGACGAAAAAACCACGAAAATATTTTTCACGTTGATTAAGCAATTGAGAAAATTCTTTCAACAAAGCTAAACACGATGCTAATAGTAGCATCATACGGACAATTTCTAGAAGAAAATATACAATTAAAATTCCCTTTAATTAAAATGTTCAGGAAATTCGTATTATAGCCGGGACATCCGTAAAATTGAGCTAAACTACTTTGTGAGTTTTGCGTAGCTCAGGTATCGTTCAGAAAATGAGATTTTTAGAGGACGTTTTCCTACATTTTCATAAAAGCTCATGCAATTTTTTTTTATAGTGCTCAAGAATATTGGGATAGATTTACTGCGTACTTGTCTGATCTTGTACCAATGTATAAAGAACATGAGTCAGTGTCATTTTCTTTGTTCTTGTCAATTATGCACATTGAACTGAAGAAATAAAATGCACTCTATGGTCAAATTTGAACAATACGAAGAAAAGCGTAGGTTTAGACGATATTTATTGAATAATGTATCAAGATAAAACTTATGCCGAAATAAATGTGATATTCTGAATCTGGTGAAAAAATGCAGTCGAATGAAAGTACTCCTTCGATGTTTTATCTAAAAACGAGCTTAATATCAAGCATTAACTTTTGTTTTGAGGATAATTTCCGTGTTTTTGAATTTAACCATAAAGTGCATAATTGAACTGAGCAAAAAAAAGCAATGTTGGTACATATGTTTTGCTGCTTTGGAAGAGATAACCTATTAAATCAATATTTTAGAGTTTAATTTAAACCTAAGCTGAAATAGACTGAGTATTTTTTGCACATTTCGACAAAAAAGCTTACGTAATAGTATATTTGATTGTAACGGATCTGTTTGATCATTGCGCATATTCCAACACATTTGCTTACAACTTGTATTTGCCATATCATAATAGGTAAAACCAGGTTTATGTGGAGTTGGTGAGATAAGTGCAACACTGGTATAAAGTGTGACAAAAAATATTTGTGCACACAAAATTAAGAAATAAAGAAAATTTCCGAATAATTGAAACTTTAAATCAACACACATTTTCACAACATCATGATCGTAAACGGGTGCATGATTTGCTTCAGCTATCAATGATAGTGGATGTTGTTTCAACCAATTTGTCGATGAAAAACGTTTTGAACGACCGAATATACATTTATGAGCCGATGGTCGAGCACGAAGACAATCATCTATTACAGAAAGATCAATACCATCTTCACCAACAAATTGTTCTAATAAAACAGGCACTAACGGTACCATCTCAGCCTAAAAGACTAGCTATAGTTAGATCCTTTTAGTATGGTGATTGACACTTACCATGGTTAACATTCGTTGTATTGGCGTTTGATCATACGATGATCCACTGTATGCAAAATTATAATGTCTTAAAAAGTTTTTATACAATCGATATACTTCTCGTTCTTCTGGTGGTATTCTTACACTAATAAATACTCTCACAAAATCACTTTTTTTCAATGCAATTGCATATTCCAATACATTGTATCCTCGTCCATTAACATCAATTTGAATTTGAATAACCGCCGAAAAACGTTTAGTATCAGAAACAAAAAATGAGACGATATCTAATTGATTTTTATCGACTGTTGTCTTCAATGAGTCAGCATTAATAAAATCACTTATATCAACATTACGGTGTAACCATTTTGAACCTAAAATATATTAAAAATAAATACAGACTGTTCATTCAATAAGCTAATAAACTCACTTAGCATGTATTTAACACATTTTAGACTTCCTTTTTCAATAGCAATCACAAATGCCGTTTTTCCACTTTGATTTTTTTCCACTAATCGTTGTAATGCCTAAATAAATGTTACCAATTGAAACAAAAATCTACCAGACTTAAACTAGCGTTTAAATTACCGTTAGTCTTGCATTACTTGATGATAAACGTTTTAATAATGCGATTGCTCTTGACAAGACAATATCATTACATTGCTCAGCTGCATAATGGAACACCGAAGAATCACTATCATCTTTAATAGTTAATGAAATTGGATCTTGTTCCATGAGTAGTGTTGCCGTCGATGTACTACCAGCTTCTATTGCACATAGTAATGGTGTTTGCCCTTTGTTGTTAATTAATGAACTAGCATATGATGTTTCACATATCAACATTCTTACAATATCTTCGTGACCTAATTTTGCTGCCAAATGTAACAAAGTTTGTCCACATTCTCTATCAAGAGTACTTTCCCGTTTAGATGTTGCGTATTCAGGAGTCCCACTTGCAGTTCCTGCTGCTGCTGCTGCTGATGTATTATCTAAAAGAGGTGCAGCTACAACAACAGCAGCCGTTGTTGACGGTCGGCGTAACATTTCATTCTGATTAGTACTGCGTCTATGAATGAACGATCGTCTATATCGTCCGAATCGTTTATCATTGTCAAATAAACCATCATCCCAGTCCAAGGGATTCTCAATAGCAGCTGGCGGACTGATACGAACAGCTGGTATAACATTAATGCCCAGTTTTGTATCATGTTTGTTGAATGTAGCTGGCGTACTTGGTGTCGAGTTTGATGTTACATTCTCGACAGACTGGTATTTTATTAATGGTGCGTTTGAACGTTTTTTTGGTGGAATGATATAGATTTGTGGATGCGTGAGCATCTAAATTGAACAAAATAGTTTAAAATAGTTTAGTTAAAAAGCGAGTATAAAAATGAATGCATCTTTAAACCCCTTTAGCTAGTAGGAGTTTGTTATTAGTACTAAAGTCACGTTATTCTAAGTTGGTAATTCAATCGAACTACATTTTATACGACCTTATTTACTTTCTGTAAACCATGTTGGTTTTGCAGTATCTATCGAGTTATATAAGAATTAATACCTCGCTTTTAAAAAGTGCTTTGTACCTTGACTATAGTTCTATTATAACGCTCATTTTTATAAAAAAAATTGCTCTGAAAATCGTAGTTTTGATTTTAACCAAATGTTTCGGGAAAAAATCAGATAGATCATTTGGTAGAGCTCGTTGTCTATATGGAGTAATATTCGAGTTTAGATTCGTGATGATGGTTGACTAGTCCAGGTTAGGATTTTGATATCAATGGTCAAACATAGTGTTCTATAATTGTCGCAAAATGGTCAAAAGTCAAATAAGTACCAACTGTTTTATAATCATGAGTGAGTTCAAATCATGTCTACTTTGAATCGCTCAACCATCTTCACAGATCTAAACTCGAATATTACTCCATATAGACAACGAGCTCTACCAAATGATCTATCTGATTTTTTCCCGAAACATTTGGTTAAAATCAAAACTACGGTTTTCAGAGCAATTTTTTTTATAAAAATGAGCGTTATAATAGAACTATGGTCAAGGTACAAAGCACTTTTTAAAAGCGAGGTATTAATTCTTATATAACTCGATAGATACTGCAAAACCAACATGGTTTACAGAAAGTAAATGAATACAAAGCGTAGAAGCTCTGAGAAATTATTTTTCAGATATAGACAAGCATATTAAAATAATTTTGAGCAAATACATGAGTAAAGTATTGTGCCAATATGTCTCCATTAAAATTGTTTTGCTCAATCTGTCAGGATACCTGAATCCAGTACAAAAATTAAACTCGTGGTCTATATAGAAAACTTTAACGGCGTCATATTAGTATGAAAACAAATTATACTTATAAAATTATTAGTATATTATTATTTTTAGCAGTTAGTATGCTCTCATATCCCTGTATAAGATTTTACCAAATACCGTTTTTTTTTGATTGTCATTTTCGATATTGTTGTTTTTGACAGTTTGATACCGCGTGGTAGATTAACCTCTGTAACAGGAAACGATTAGAGAAAGACACTGCTTTTATACGGCTATACAGTCAGTATATTCTATAGTATTTGTATTTTTGTGGCGGATCTAATGAAAAGAGGAACTATCTTCCAAAACTGTAGATACAAAAAAGTTTGTAGTAGTTGAACGGTACCAACAACTCTTCAAAGTAACTATGGTGTGTATTTTCACAGTGTTTACTAAACGTCCTTCATGTAATTGTTCCATAGAAGTATTTTGTTACATTTGAATGGTTGTTAAAACAAAATTCAAGTAAATGGTCAAATGTCATATAATTTTATATATATTCCTTACAGTTATAAAAAGTAGAATTTGGGGTGTACATCATATCAGAAGATTTCTTAAAATTTTTCTCCGGATATGACAGCCCAACTGAATTATAAGATATTTGCACCACACGGCATAATTGATTACATTTATAGAATAATAATTATTTTAATTAAATTTTTACCAGTACTCTCTCACGCTTTCTTTCCTCAAGACATCGTAAAACGATCGTTCGGACAAGATGTAGAATAAATCTCTACACATAAACACATATTTATGAATGATGGAATACCAGACGGGTATATTCAATGTTTTACACTAGAGATTAACATCGATTGTTGCAAATAAAGAGATTGTGACAATAATTTTTTATTCAGTATAATATAGTAGATAGGCTCCAGTTATTGGAAGATAACTAGGGGATAAATATGTATGTGTGTATTTGCTTTTATTTTAACTGTTCCCACTAGGGGTGGCTTACAGACAAATGAACATATATGTAATAACAGAGAGAAAATAACAATAGTACAGAAAACTAGGGAGAAACAGTGCAGTGGGTATGTGAATAGCTTCAAATCTGAACAGCGAAGACTCGAGTTCTCATTCTTCCCGTGTAATCAACTATATTCGCGTGCTGTGTCACGTGTTTGATCAACTACCAAGTTTCCTGTACTGTTATTATCTGTTCTCTTTGTTATTGCCTGCACGTTCATTTGTTTGTAAGCCACTCCTAGTGGGAACAGTTGAAATAAAGCAAATACACACAGTAGTACAGAAAACTTAATGGTTTATTAAAAATGTGACGCAGCACGCGGTCATAGTTGATAACAGAGGAAGTTTGAGGAATCGACTCTCCGTTGTTCAGATTTGAAGCTAATCACATACCCACTGCACTGTTACTCCCTAACTAGGGGAATAAGAGAAGAACGGTTTGCACATTAAATCCCTCATATTCTCAGAAACTCAAATTAAAAACAATGCCAGATAAAAGCACCTTAATATGTTCTCAATCCAGTAGTCGTCAACCAAAAGAATATCTATATTTCTATATTTCATACTCAAGTATCCAGTATCGCAATAAAACACCCAGCTCTGGTAAACTATTCTGAGTTTTAGAGCTTTTAGCGCGGTCTTATACTGCGTCCCAAAAAGAAATTTGTTCTTTCCACATTACAAGTGGTTAGCACCAATCTATTCGGAGATTAAAAAGGACTCCTGCACGATCGTCATCCTGCTTTTCACGATTTTATAATGAAATTTATTCATGTTATCCATTTGATAGCTTTTATCAATTCTTACATGACATGACATGACATATTTTTCTTAATCATATTACAGCCTCTTTGCAAGAATTCTATTTCTTTATCTATCCTCAGCAACTATAAAAAGCATATTGAGTAAACATCCATTTGATAGAAATAACGGTGGATTTTCGCTAAAAATGGAAAAATATGAATTCAATATGGTGCACCATGGATACTACTAAACAGATGGTTTTATATGAAAAACAGTTTTATCAGTTCTTAAACAAACTCCTTCAAATATTCTTTTGATCCGCTTTTATGTTTATTCGTTTAGAGCACATTTCAAAACAGAATGATTATTAGAATGTTCTCGTTAACTTTTATTTTGCAAATAATTTAAGAGTACCAACTGATCCCTCTTTTTCACTTGTTAGCAAATGTGGAATGAAGATTCGATTGAGTCGCAACTTCCAGTAGAAATGGAACATCGAAAAAGGGAACAAAGTGTTTTTGTAGAGAATGTTGAGACATGTTCTTCGACGGATTTTCTAATAATAGAAATCTGGAATATATTGCGATCCTTCGAAAACATTAAACGTTATCCGATCGAGCTAAAATTTAAAAATCCTAGATGGCTACGAATTTTTCGTATTTTGAGAACTAAAAAACAGCAGCGAAAAAGAAATTCCCTTTCTGAGACATTATTCCAGATATCTATAGTAAAATTTTTGACCGGATCGACTGAAGTTTCGAAGAATGAGTAACGTAATGCATTCTAATGAAAACTAGCTTGTAGAAGAACATGTCACAATATTCTGGGTAAAAACACATCGATTTTCTTTTTCGATGTTTTATCTCTGGAAAAGTTTTGGCTTAATCGGATCTTATCTGCACGTTTGCTAATAACATGAGAAAAGGAGGGTACCCTTCAATAACTTCATCCATACTAGTACAACCTCAGCACAGCAGGTTTTTACTAGCTGCATCATTAAAAATTACTCAATTTATGGCTACAGATTTGTCGAGTCGTTATTGAAAACCTCAATAATTGAAAAAATGATTTGAAAAATATTACAGAGCTCGATGAAGCTTTATTGAATTGCCCTTCTACACTGTGTGTTTATTCTACATCGATAAGAAAGCAATGAGAAAGCGAAAAAGGTCAAGAAAAAAATAGACCTTTCTCTTTCTCCCTTTATGTATATATATAGACTACTAGAAGAGAAGAGATAGTAAACAGAAAGAAAAAGAAGGGATGTGATTATGAAGAATGGGATACTATTGACAGACGTAGCTTACTTCTGACACACTACAACAATTATACTACTGCCTACAAAACTATCGTATAGTGTTTTTTGTTTCATATCCTTTTCTCATCCTCTAGGAATCTCACCTCATACGAAATGAAGTGTCATACTCACCATTCTTGTTACTGTAGGTTGTTTATTCATAATTAAATCTTTATTTACTATTCTGCAGTCATTTCATTAATCCAGTACTCTTCCTTCTTTGAAAGTTCTCTCCTCAAATACGGATTTTTATCAGTAAGATAGCCATGTGGCTGTCCAACTACATAACGGATCTATAATGTTTTTTTCGTGACGCAAGAGCCAATTATTATTTTCTTTACACTCTCACTCACTATCTGAGAACATGAAAAGGATTTTTTTTAGAGAAAAAAAGAATTTTATGTAAGAAAGAAACAAAAATAATAGTAAACATAAAAAAGCACACGATTGTATATATTTATATAGCGATTAGTTTTCTTTTCTTTAGCTATGTGTTTTTTATCAGTGAAAAAAAAAATGTTAATTCAAGGAAAACTATTTTCTGTTGTTTAATGGTATTTTAATTAAATTTGTTGACGTTTCACTTCATCTGTACATTTCGATATAACCGTAAGTAAAGTGAACTTTATTAACTGTTAACAAGACGTAAGAGATATTATTCTTTTTCACATGTAGAAAATGTGTAAAATCGATAATATGAATTGTAGAACTATTAAATAAATTGTAATTTTTATGAGCTAAATCTTAAGGACTTTCTTGTTTATATAAATTATAGCATCGATTAATCTAACGCTGGAAAGAGTACACAGAAACTTTACTCAAAGATCAACTGAGAAGGTATAATGTTCACTTCTCTCTGACTTGACATTCATAATAAAACTACTATTCTTAATAAGAAAGTATGTTCGTAATAAGAAAGTATGTTTTGATGATGATGTTGTTCATACTTTACAGTCATTGTATTCGAACCTCGACGCTGACTAGTTATGTAACCTTAGGCTTATGTGCTTTGGATCTTCCGCCTGATAGAATACTTCGCATGTTATGGTATATAACATAGTTTTTCTGACTTGTTAGAAAGATTGTACATGGTTAGTATTCATAATGAGCATGACCATCTTCGGAAATTGACTCCTTCAGCGAAGATATTTGGCTGCTTGAAACTGACAAATCTCTCATAGACTTGTCAGCTATCTACATGAGCAATGACAGCTGTAAGTCGTAATATTCATCTTTCCAAAAATAGAGATAATTGTCTAAGTGAACTATTGAGTTTTACGACACACACACATCAAAATATTTATGAAAAAAACTGTCACTCTTCATTCCACATAAAGAGTATGAATATCTAAATAGTGTGGGGTTGACTATTAATTCTAAGTAGAATCATTCTCTTTAACAAAAGAGAAAGGACGTTGAATGATGTAAATTGTAACATAAAACATTTTGAGAGTATGCATTGATCAAATAAAACAGATTTGCCTTTTTGATCAGAAATGACAAAACCATATTTCTTGCTACAATAAGCATCATGTTTGTTCCTCTTCAGCTGTCATATTGACGACAGTTTTATGTACTCTAGAGACAACTCGAATTTATGTTTAATTTAAATATCTGGTGAATTTCATAAATATAAATATGCAAAATTTTCAAATCGTTATAAGTGATGATGACGCGCAATATACTGTGTACTTGCCTGTAAATGTTATAGATTAGTTGTTGTAGTAAATATTGATTTAAACATCTACTTTTTGTTGTGACGAATAGTATGTATGCAAATACACACAGTATGATAGACTAAAGTGAAGGCACAACAAATTATTTTGGCTGGATTAATATAGTGGTGTTAGATTTCTTCTCTTTCTTTCCTTTTTATTGTAAGTTGTTGATCGATGACATCCTACTTTGTTTGTTTTTACTGCTCTAATATCACAAAGTAGCAAATGTAGAATATATTTTCGTATGTATGAACTGACTTCATTGAACTTTAACATCCAGATTTCTGGAGCATTCTAAGCCACATTTTGGAATGAAAATAAATAAATTTTTCTTTACAATCACTCTTCTCTGCTATTCTTTGCTGTTAAAAAACTTTTTTACATGAAATTTAATGTGTAAAAATGTGTTAGAAACATTGCACAACGAACAAACCTCACCAACGGGCTAACAACAAGTCATAGTTTATAAACACTTTATAGTTTACTGTCATCACACATCGTCGTATTACATTGATACATGAGATTTTTTGTTGCAAAGTTTCGGACATGTTTTTACACATTAGAGACCATTTCACGTAAAAAGTTTTAACTGTAATATCAAAACCTTTCGTAAATAATCTAAATTATTGAAAAAAATGACAGCTTCATCCAGAGTGTGTAAATGTCAACAGTGAAACTCGCAAATCTAATGATTTCTTAGTGAGAACATGCTGATTGAGTGCTATACAACTTACAGGAAGAAAAATTTTAATTGAAATTTCGAAATTGGCTTCTGTTGTTACATTTCTTTTGTATTAGAAACAAATCTTCATTTTACTATAATTTAGGTGAAATTACAGTTTATTCTTTCTTGCAGTTATAACACTATTCCTCATTAGCAGAAATTAGAAAAGAATTGAAGAATCTCAACTTTAATATCGAATAAATAAGCCAGGATACATCATACAAAGTATGTAGTGAATCTCTGTATCTGAACGATGACAACACTGCCAGAGAGATGAAGAATAAGATAACACTATCCTTACCTTTCGTTTCTTGTTAACCGAAGCCGATTCGACTGTTGCACTAGCATCCATACTCTTTCTATCACAATGCGAAGTGGTTGTTATTCCTCTACTATGGAATCGCTGATCTCGAGTCCATTTAGATAGAGCAGCACACACGATTGCATTACGAAACATTTTTTCAAGGTTTCTACTTTACACCGTTAAGTGAGAATTTATATAGTATTACGCTATTTAAATATAAACTATATATTGTAGATAATAGAAATGTTTTGATAGCTTTCTTAATTCGTTAGTGTCAACCCAAAAAGGATAACATGATGGATGGTGTGTTAATACTATTTATCAGATAATTTTAGAAACAGGCTAACACTGAGCAGAGGCGTAGCTAACATTTCAGAGTAGAAAGGTAGTGCTGCCAAAAAATGTTTTCGTTCTTGCAAAAACAAATGTTTTTTCGAAGAACGATAGACACAAAACAATGACTTTTCTGAAACTAATGATATGATAAAAATATCACTCAGTAGGTACGCCCTGACACTGGGGTTTACACAACGCAAATAATGTTTAAGAATTTTCTAGTGTAATCGGAACTTTTTTAAATTACTATTAACTATATTTGATCATGATTAAAAAAAATGTGTGTAACGGCACTAATTATGATTAAAAACCATAACCATGATTTAATAGTGCCAATCATTAGCATTCATATACTAGCGCCTATGATACAGACAGCAACGACTCATAAACAAAAATCTTGCATAAAAAATGATCGTTATAGGCTAAGTACTTTTAATATCCTAAAAAGGTATACCCGTTTGAGGAAAACCAAAAAAGAAAAAGAAATATAATCATCCGTGAAAAACGTTTAGAGCATATGACTATTTGAACCATATCATATCTGTTTAAACGTTTCTTATTCATATCAGAAAAACTAATTTTCATTTTCTAAAACCTGGCTAAACTATGTTCGAGGTTTTTCCATGTCAAAAAAAAATTATTTTTTTACCTATTTTAAATTACAACTTATTCGTATTCTCGAAAATCCAAAAGATTTTTCTGATAAAAGTGAAAAATGTTTAAATAATTATGATATGGTTCAAATGGTTATATTATTTTTCGCATTCTTCTTTTTAGCGTGCACTCTTCTTTTTGTGGATAAGAGTCGATGTTCTGGTGACGTATCATAATGGGTTGTTCAAAAGTTTTGTATTAAGTGTCGAACATTATTTCTGCATGTTGCCAATGTGCTGAAGAACTAATTATTTTTTTCATTGGAAAAAGCAAAGTCTGAACTTCAAAAAAACATTGAAAATAAAACTTTTGAACTTAACTTTTGAGGAAGAAAAAAGCTCGAAACCAAATGTCGTCAAAAAGCTATTGCAATACACTTTTTGTCTTTATTTTTTCCTAGAGTCTGTGGAAAAAAGCTGTTTTGAAAATCAAATAGATGAGAATGTGTACAAGTCTATCAAATTTTCTACTTTAGAAAGTTTTTCAATAATTCTTTAACAGTAAATAAAGCACATCATAAGCCTTCGTTTTGGTAGAAAGTACTACTTTGCATGGGAAAGATGGGACATCAAGAAAAATTCGTTATTTAGGGCTTTAAACATGTTAAACTAATGTGAGTTTGTAGAGAATTACATGCTGTTCTAGAGAATGCGTTTTAGAAAAAGGAGGAAATTCGTTCAGTTCCTGAAAATTATTAATTAAATCTAATTACCTGTTTTTTTTAAACTAATGAACAGCTTGCAAAGTTCCGATTGAAAAGTGGATCAAAACATAATTTATTATACCCCATTTAAAAGATTGAGAAAAATACTTTTAGTTTCTATAATTATATAATTTTAAAAGTATTCTTTGGGACAAATAGGTTTCATGCGAGAAATACGTTTGAAGGGGACGGAAGCTGCAAGAGCGGTTTTTGCCGATGTTTGATGTCGAACTTTTTTCTTCCTCAAAGTTAATTGCAAAAGTTTTATTTTCTATTTCTTTTTAAAGTTCAGACTTTGCTCTTTCAAAATGACAAAATAATTAACTCTTCTTCACATCGGGAACAACCAGAAATAATGTTCGACATTTAATGCAAGACTTTTGTATTATCCGTCAGCTATATTCAGAAAAACAACATGATCACTAAAAAATAAGTTTTATTTCAATGTAGTTGAGATAGTTATATAAAATAAAAGTTTATGTTTTGGATGACAGATCCAGAAATTTTTCGAGACAAGAGAGTAGGATAATGATGATGTGTTCGCCCGGTCTACCTTGTGATAGTTCTCTAGTGATGTTTGCTAAAATTTTACTGCTAGACATCAGCTTTTTAAATATCTTTCATATAATGCAGCTCCTTCTGGAAATCGTTTATTCCTATGATGATCTTACATATAGAACAATTTGCACCCAATCCACACTGACTCCAAGTGACAGATTATCTATTCTCTTGAAAACAACTTCACTACAGTTGTGGACAACTAGAAATAACTGGGAAGCTTTAACTAAAGGGGATTTAAACCGGGCAAATATTGTCGAAAGGAATAAGAACTGATTAATAATGATTATTCTACAAGCATTTTTCATAAAAAATTTTGTGTCATCATGTTGCAAAGTAAAAATGAAAAGAAATTTAAGCTTATATTCAAAAATGATGAGAGTAATGTATGATGAGATGTTGATACGTGTTTCAGAAGTTTGTTTGCTAATCAATTATTTCGATTATTTTTACTTTTATTCATTCTGAATTAATAAAATCAAAAAAAAGTCCTCTCAATGTGATTGTGTAAGCGATCATAAAAAATATTGCAACGTAATCTTTATCAAAATTGATCATTCGTTCTAATATAAAAATGCAAAAAAAGGCACACTTTATTTTGTACAAGGATGATAGATAATTTATTGCAGTAATAGCATCAGCAATTTTCTATTTACAATATGCCAACATTGTCCGATTGATTAGTAGACTGTAATATATCTGCACTTGTTTTTGATGATGTTCGAGAACGTGGTTGTAGCTGAAGATTTTCTGTTTCTTCTTCATTATTATCTTGTTTAGAATGTCGTCGTTTACCGAGTGATGGTGACCGTTCACTAATCGAAAATAGCATAGCTTGTAAATGTCTCAGTGCTTTTTTACCACTTGATGAACGATTTAATGTTGGCAAATCAATTGTTTGACGACGTTGTAATTTTCTTCCATATCCACGTTGTTGATCTAGTTGTTGATCTAATTGTTGATCTAATTGTTGATCTAATTGTTGATCATTGATATTTTCAGCATTATCCTTTCCACTATCATCAGATAAGCCAGGATGATTGAATAGCTGCAAGAAGCAGTGAACGATTCTTCAATTTGATTAGTTTGATATTATTAAAATTTGGAGTAGTGTATACTTCGAAGGTGTGTCTTAAATTAGTAGGTTTAGAAATGAATATGATATGCAATTGTTACTCGATTTAATATCAGATCTACATACCCTCACTCCTAATTAAGCATTAGTAATAATCAGTTTTCGTGTATAAAAGCAAGTAATAATAGCACTATAGATAAGTAGCAGCATCCAAAGTATACATGCGTTAATATGATTTTGACTAACGAGATAGAATTTCCAATAGTCATATTACATTTTTCACAAAACACTCAGAAGTATATATAATTGCTCGTGCTAATTATGAATCTAATATTCACTGTTGGCACTAGATCTTTGGAGATCGATGTTCCCAAAACCAGTTTCTAATGACAAAATAAGATCACGATATTTATAGGTTGTTAGTGTACTGCTTCCGACATGTTGAGTGTTTAGACGATATTAGCATGCCTCCCAAGTTATGTAGTTCAATCGAGTAAAAGAACTATCGTATAGAACGATTTTATAGTTAACCTCTATCACAATTGCGCACAAAGTTAAAAACAGAGCATCAGATAATAGAAGAAGATAGTCGTTTAGAAAGGTCTGATCGTTTACAGTAGAACGAGACAGTTACTTACTGTTCAATGGAAATTTATCTTTAGCCTACTATTGAATAATAGCTATTTTACTATTCTAGACTCACATTATAATCACAAAAAATATGGTAATAATGAATTCTCTTATTCATATATTTCTTTTAGAATTTATATGGATAATAATAAAAGCGAATAAAAGTTGTTACATTAGTCGTGTTACAGCTATATTCCGTCACCAGCCGTTTTTTTTCCAACTTACTCACATTTTGTTTAAATTGAACACTCCATGCATTCGTTTTTCTATTTTATTTATGATAATTACAGATGCCTCTTATTCATCCTAAAAGCATACGTGTTTTGTTTATCATAATTTCATTTCTGAATAAAACAAACGAAAAGAAGAAGAAGAATTATTCATATAATAACATTCACAAATGAAAAATATCCTATATGTTTCTAAACAAGGCGGAATAAAAACAAATAATAGAGTTGTTTACATTACATAAAAGAAGATGATGGTTTGCTTCTGTGAGTAAAAAAGTAGATTAAAAACTTCTCAGTCAACAGTTTCGTCAGAGCAGAGACGGACGACGTGATGAAAGGACGTCCTGTTTGAATCATCCATTCAATTGCAAAATTTTATTCAAACAACGTGTATTTAATTTTTCATTGTTTCAAAATACACAGAAAAAAACATCATTTCATCGTACATATTTTAAGAGTACCCCGATTTTAACCGATGGAAGCTGACAATGTAGAAAACTTCTCACAAAAACACCCGATTCTAATAACTAAAAATCTATCGTTAGGAAATACGAAATATTACAAAAATGAAGTCTTGTTACCACCAATTTTATTTGAAATATATCTTGTTAATACATACCGCGTGTCTCACTCTTAACTCTGTCTTATCCACTGGCACACATATCTTGCACTATATCATTTAATTCAATGTTTCATATTATTAAAATATCTTTCTTCTCAATGATCAAGTGTTTTTATGTATTTTAGTTTTTTCGAAAAGAATGTCATTAAAAAAAGTGTTAATTATTCAACATAGTGATAATGTTAAACCAGGTTATGTTTCAACATTTTTGACGGAAAATAACATTCCATTTAACATTATACAAATATACAAGTCTGATGTTATTCTACCACCAAATGATACTCAAGATTATTTTGCTATAATTAGTTTAGGTGGTCCACAAGGTGCTTATGAAGATAATATCTACGAATATTTAAAATGGGAAAAACAATTTTTACATACTCAATTAACGATGAACACTACACATCTTCTTGGAATATGCTTAGGCGCACAATTACTTGCCGATACTTGTGGTGGTAAAGCATTTGAAGGTGAACAAGGTTGCGAAGCAGGTTACGTTCAATATGAATTAACCGATGAAGGTAAATCAGATCCAATATTATCACAGTTACTTACCAGTGAACAACAAAGTCCGTTATTAATTATGCATCATGGTGATACATTTAGGCTTCCATCATCGGCTATTAAATTAGCGTATACATCTAATGGTTATATAGCTGCCTATCGAATTAACAAAGCATTTTGTGTACAATTTCATCCTGAAGCAAATTTTGAAGTATTTAATGAATGGATACAACGTGGTTTACAAAAACTACCAAGATTTTATAGTCATTTAAATTTAGATGAAATATTAAAATATGCAAGTGATAATGAACACAAAGCAGAACTGACTAGGAAATTATTTTTCAAAACATGGTGGGAAACTATTACAAATAATTCATCAACCGTCTAATTCTCTTGTCTTTCATTTTATGTATAACATCTGATATTTTTCAAATTGTTATTAAATCTTTTTTATCATATAATATAAAAACGTCTAACCTTTTTAGATATAGCATCTCAAGCATAAAATATGCATCGACTCGATTTAACAAATATGCATTTGTTAAATTCTTTTCTATGACTTCAAACGATTCATTCTTATTTCAATGGTACACGAATTGGAGTTCCTTTAGTTTTAGATGAAAAAAAAATCATTATGTTATCAGTAAATGTTAACAATATTAACTCTAATTTTTGCACATCTTTAACTTAAAATAACTTTTTTTTTTTAGTATTTAACTCACTAATCGAATGGACTCGTTGATATTCCTGGAATAATACGATATGATCACCTTATCTTTCTTTCACCAGTAAAAAAGAATTTTTTATTCGTGTAAACAGATTCAGTTAATTGAAAATTTCATCAGGCATCCACGCACTCAAACAATAACGAACATTGGTATTATTAATAAAATGCAGTCCAGATAATTAGTTGTTCTATTTCATTCGTATATCAACACTTCAACTATCATCATCACACGCATACTAGAACTTTCTGTTTCTCTCTCTTTTCCTCTTGAAAGATAATTTGTTTTGATACACGTAGTTATATACATACTGATTAATATTTCAAAATCATAACTTAATTAATAGAAGTATACGTCTCCAAAATGGATAATCGATGGCTATGTACCAACTGAGATACATTTTCAATTCCTAACTGAGATACTTTTTTAATTAGGTATCTCAATTGAGACAAAGAAAACTATAAGCAAAACCACGTTTCCCAACTGAGATACATTTAATAAAGTATGAGTTTATAAACCCTGATTCATTTCCCAACTGAGATACAATTTCTACAAAAGATTCGAAGCAATTGTATGCAAAATGACAGGAAAGACGCTGATATTCATGTAAATCTATATCATCATCAAGTAATGCCTGTTTTGCTGAAGCTAGATGGATATTTTTATCAACGTCATATTTTCGTCTCTCTCTTGTTGTACGCAACTGTGGACTTTCTTGCTTAGTTGGGAAATGAATCAGGATTTATAAACTCATACTTTATTAAATGTATCTAAGTTGGAAAATGTGGTTTTGCTTACAGTTTTCTTTTCTCCAACTGAGATACCTAATTAAAAAAGTATCTCAGTTGGGAAGATATGTAATAGATAGGTAAAATATATTCAATCTTATCATTTTAATCGGTTGAACTTACAAATACATAATTTGCTGTTACAAATCAGTTTTTTTTTTCTTCATTTGATCCATCGATATAATTGTTGATCAAGAAAGCTCAGATGTTTTCTGTCCTTTAGCTTTGGTAATGTAACGCTCAACTAAAAAACTAAAAATTATATAAATATATAAAAAAATAAAATAATATTTTATTTGTATAAATGAAAGTTTTGAGCTTGGAAATTAATTTATACTCGGAAAAGAGACAAATGAGCTCGGTAATAAATGCTAGATTACGATAGTTTTCCACTAATATTCAGCTTTTTGTTCATGCCAATTAAATACATCGAACTCAAATATCTCTTTTTTCCAAGCTCATTTAATTTCGTGTGCTACTTTTTTTTGAGCTTAATATAATAGTCTCCGAAACTAATTGGGATGAAATGTATCTGATATAAGTGAACATGCACAGACAGAAAAGTCTATATATGTATGTAATCATATTGCATGCATATTATATTTACATCAAGCATTTTATTTTATAACTTGATGCTTATTATCTTTATCAATTGAAAAAAAACGAACAAAAAACGGTGTAACCGTATATCATATATTGACCAGAACGAATATGAATTCATAATATAATTTTAACGAGATTAGTTTATATATAGACACAGCATTAAAAACCAACAAAATCAAGGAATATGTATATACATACACACACACACACACAAACACACACAACAAAATAAACACTATGAAATCGTAAAGCAGAATAGTATAGTGCCAAAAAGCATCATCATACACTTCAGATTTAAGAGTTGAAAATAAGATTAAGATTAGATACGTCAATGTAATGATTATTATTAGTTGAACAAAGCATTCCAAATGGTTTAAATCTCAAAAACGAATCTAATATTCAATAGAATACTAGTTAAGATTGAGTGTCAAATCTGTTTACCGATTCGACATGTATGAATTTGTTTTTTTTTGGTTTTGATAATTTTAGGAATTATTAGAGAAATTGATAATTATGCAACCTCACTAAAAGAGAGATTGATAAATTCTCGAAAACTTAGCATAGAATAACCAGTCTGACTTTAGTCGTAGACTATTTCTTAAGCATTAGATTACATAATGAATATTCTATCATGCCAAAAGAGATTGAACGATAGGAAGAAAAGAAACGTAAGATGATAAAAAATAAACTAAAGCAAATACAATGGTATACTTTTATAAAGTCATATTACTCACCAAACTAATTGCATCTGTTGGTACTGATGCGTCATTATCATCGATTGCCGATGTCTTATTTTCAGGTTCCATTGATGTTGTTGTTGTCATTAGTATATGATTTCTGTCATTATTTTTTCCGCCTATACCGAATTTTAAACGATTATTTACATTTTTAAATATGTTTCGATGTGATTTATGACTACCACCACTACGTGGTTGTTTCATTGAAATATTTCCTCCACCACCTGTTACCGAATGACTTTGTGTATCATCTTGATCAAGACTAATTCGTCTTCTAAGTGTTTCTCGTTTATTAATATCTGATAATGCTCTTGGTAATTTTCGTTTTGCTTTCGATATAATATTATCACGTGTTTTTATACATCGAATATATTCTTCACCTGTTGAATGTAAAATAGGCACGCTGCCAGTTGATGAAAAATTTGTTCCATTATCACCATAACATGCTAATAGAGAAAATTCATTTTGTTCATGTGTTTGCTGTAATACAGGATCGATGATAACATGAATTATTTCTAGATAAAAAAACAACAAACAATCGAACAATAACAACATGTTAGTGATTGAATAAAAATTAATGGAGAATATATATTCTTACCTCTCCAAGCAATATGTGGTTGCCAATCGGGATTTGTTGAATTTTGATATGTTTTATACATTGTCATTTTCATATTATTCATTAGTTGATCAAATATAGTAACCAAATTTCTTACAACACAATATGTTAAAATATTATGTCGAATATCTGATGGTTTTGTTCGACATGAATCATAATAGATTAATGCATGATTTTTAATTAGATAATCTAATTCTATTTTAGCGTTTCGTCGAACACAACATGCAAATGCATGAACAAATATACGTTGAATTATTGATGAATTTTCTTCCATAAATGGATCATTTTCAACTTGATAATAATGACTTAGTGTTGTACATAATGATAGAAATGTTGTACAATTATTTTTAATTTGTAATACACCGTCTAAAAACATAAAAATATATTAAAAGTTTTTTAAAGATATTTGATAACAAACAAACAAAATATAACAAAAAAATTTTATGTTACATACCAAAACAATGTTCTAATTGACGTTGAGCAATTGTTCCCCAACAATGTAAATGTCGTCTTTTAAAAAAATTATCAAATATTGTATCCATCATGACTGTTGAATCGGTCATACATGACAAATAAAATGGTGTCTGATAAATATTAGCAAGTGCATCTGCCAATGGATCACCAAATGATTCAAAGAAATAGTAGTCAACTTGCATATAAACAGATTGTCCCGCTTCACTACTTAAACGATATTTCATAATTACTTCCCATGTAACATCGCTACGTTTTCGAGATGATATAATATCACCATCAGGATATAATATTGTTGGACGACAACCTAATGCTTGTTCTAATTCTGAAAAATGTTCTTCTATATTTTCACGTAACAAATGAAAATCCCATCTTGGATATTGAATAAATATATCTCTTAGAACAAGTACAGTTAAAAAACATCGAACACTAATAGGTGTTTCGTTGTTATGACCATCATCGGATGCTGATTCTTCATATTTTGATGTTGTAATTGTCATTGATGAACCAGATTTACCAACGGAGCCAGATAATGGTTTAATATCCTAGAAAAAAACAAAATATATATATATATATATATATTTGCATCTCTTATTTCGAGATATATAGTTACATTAATTCGAGTCTATTTTACCTGATTAACAATAAATCCATCAAATTGATAGAAAATAAAGGCGGATGGTCCCTCTTGTTCTGTATCTCTAAATACTTGTACACGTTGAAATTGTGCATACTGTTTTTCTTGCATATAATCGAGTACTTTAGTTAAAATACAATCATGATTAAGTCCATCAAATTCAACTAAATGTGAATCTAATAAAATTTTAACAATTTCTTCATAATCTGTTTTATCACCACATGTAGCAATACAAGCAAGAATTAATGGTGATGGAATAAGTAATTGTTTATCTCGAACATGTAATATTTTTTCAATAAATTCATCACGTTGTAATAATGGTAATGATGATAATTCTAGTTCATCGGCATCGGGAATATCATTATCATTTATATTATTATTATTATTGTTATTATTATTATTATTTGTTGTTGTACCACTAGCTTGTGAATGTATATGCAATTGTTGCAAATGATTTTGTCTCATCATTATATTATTACTATCTTGAGGAAAAATAGTTTCTGATAAATTTTCTTTATTCTCTTTTTGTTGATGTTTTGATATATGTTTTTTATTTAGTGTTTCCATACCACATGCTTTAAGAATATAATTATTTGGATTAAGCGTAAATTCTTTCATTCTAAAAGTTGAAATTAATAATGAGATGATATCGATATGAATTTCAGATGTAGATGATGTAAGTGTGTCACATATTGTACGAACCTAAAATAAAAGAAACTATTTTTATAAAATTTATGAATAGAAATTTCTAATTTTAAATAATACATACTGTCTCTTTATCACCAACAAATGATGCATAGTGTAATGGTAACCAACCTCGTTCTGTTGTTAAATTCATGGATAAATCTAACCAATTAATATTATCAAATATTAAAGTTAATAGTGTCGTTTTTTTATGAGCAATAGCAAAATGAATTAGATCACAATTATCTGTCAAATAATATTTTTGAATTAATTGTTGAAATATATTAAATAATTTTTTATTTGTATTTAATGTTGGTTTATCATGTAATTCCATGTACAAATAAGTATGTATTGGTGTATATGTTTTAAATAAACCATGAATAGTTGATGTTAAATATTGTTGTTCTAATTGAATACCTTGAAACATCAATTGTTTTAGTTGCTGTTCATCTTTAGTTGTTTCAATTATATGTTCTAAAGCAGTTAAAATCATTTCTTTACAATTTTTACTATCAATTGTCAAATGTTTCGCTATCAATAGTTTCTTTTTTACTCTATAATACCATCGCCAAATTGGATATCGATCACGTTGTCTACCATCCGAATCATATAACATTAACAATAGAAAATGTAATGAAGTAAAATTATCCGGTTTTCTAATGCTTCCACTATCTAAATCTTGTAATAAATTTAATAATACATCATATTCTAATTCTTCATATGGTAATTCATTTGCACCAATTGATACCATCGTTGATACACGATCTAATTAAAAACTTAAAAATAAGCTACTAATCTTTTTAAACAAAAAAAATAAGTTTCATAGTTTGGTCAGCAGCAATAGATAACAAGTCAATGATTACTTAAAATGCAAATACAGGTTTATTAGAAAAATCAATAATATCAGGCACAGTGTGGTAAAATAATCGTAGGCATAGCGATAATTGCTAGGACAGTAGTAGGAAATCGTAAATATGCAAAGTATGAAGTGTCTTTTGAAAAAAACAGATATACCAGAGTTTCTACATGTCACAAGTTTTTCTAGGAATTTACTTACGAAATCTTTATGGGTATAAATTTTGAAAGAAATGCTGTAATCAAATTCTACAAAAAGAGAGAATACTATCTATTTATACTCTGTTCTCATCTAATCTCTATTCCATTCGCAACTCTTATGCTTCCGTATATATCAGATTTCAACTTACACTCTGTAGAATTTTAGAACATTTTTTCACTAAGACTTCGTGAAGGCTCAATTTTCTTTTTGACATAAACTCTGTCTTCTCGTATATTTATCACTTAAAATTTCCAAACTTTATAAAATGTCTAAGATGTAAAAGCTCTATCACTGCTCATAGATAGGGCCACTGGTGAGAAAAGGATACTAAGCTTGTTTCTCAGTGATATAACTTTACTGTTATTCAAGTGATTTGACAATTACTATCCCCAATGAATTAAATGAACTTCTAGATAAGTTCTTATTTGTACACTATCCATACACTCGATATATAAATATTTAATAAATTCTCTGTTTTACATCACATTTTACATGTACTGTTAAACTTCACATACTACCGTTTATATACACCCTCGATAAAAGGTTTAGTTTGATTCAATTTATTTTGAAAATAGGAATTATCTCTTTATATATATTTTTTCCATTTTAGATCTCTCATCAGATAATAAAATCATCCAGTGAGAGAAAAAGAAATGATAATTTTAGCATTAAAAAGTGAATAACAATGTAGGAAAGAGAGAGAGAAAATAATAAAAAAAAATTTGATCTAAATTGGATGTGATACAAATGTACAAACAAACACGAAATGACATTCATTTAACGAAAAATATCTAAATGATTTATGTCTTTCCATAGCTTTTAACACGAAACTTTTGAAAAGATTGAAGATAATACCCATTCTCTTGAAATGATTAAAAAAAATAATAAAATCTAAATTAATGTGACTATTTCTCACACCAGTCTACCAGTGACCATCCTAACAAATGTTCTGGTGCTTCAACATATCAAGCATGCACAAGGCAATCACGTAATAATTGTGGACAAGCTATTTATGTTCGTAATATCAGTCCGGGATCTGTAAGAGAATGTAATTATCCTAGTCATGCTGCTCGACTGGTCATGCGTATGAATTTTATTTTTTACAAAAAATTATGAAAAAGAATAAAATGTAGTAAATATAAATGCATTCCGTATTCTCATACCGAACTAATGTTGAAAGGTTTTTTATTGTTCACCCTCACCACTGGTCTGACATCAATATATACACAAATGCAAAAGAAAACATGATAATTAGGCTCAGTTACTGTCAAACATTGTGATAACATTGTTTTTCTCATTTCGACGTCAAAATATCTTTCTCCATAGACCACACATAAAAAATTTTCTTATCTTCTTTTGTCATTTTCTTTTTTTCTCTTAAAATAGTGATATATTTAATACTGACTGATAGATATACTATTAATATGATTGTTGATGAAATTATCGTAAATAAATTACAGATGATATTCAACTTGACAAAAAAATATTTTTCGACAGTGATTAATGTCACATAAGATATAAATATTAATTTCGATTTATTATAAAGACTTAATTCTGATGAGAAGAAAAAAATTTCTATTCATTTTATTATTTAACAAAAAAATTCTGTTTACAACAATTTTTGTGAATTACTAAAATCGAGTCTGTCAAATAGCGACATATCTTCGTAGTGAAACTAAGAATACAATACAAAGTTTTTCCTAATTTGTTCATGTCGGATCAAACTATCGATTGTTAGCTAATAAAATCTAGTTATTTGAATCAAGTAGTCTCAGAGATTGAACAGAACTGGCATTCTGTTCGGTACTAGTTTTGTTAAATAAAAAGAACAGAATATAGAAATGCAGAAAATACAAATGACGTAATAAATAAAAGTTAAATAAATAATAAATTAACAATTACACTCTACTGTTCAATAAATCTTCTATTCTTTTTCTCACGCAACTGTTTGATTTTTTTTCAGTTAAAATGTTAAACACATTGCATGTCTGTTCTGTGATACAGACGCATGTGCAACTTCGATTATGTCCTCATTATTCTCCAAGTCGAGTAGTACTGCTTATCCTTTGACCTAACCTTCAAAATCTAAAAATGGTTACAGGATTTTAAACTTTTTGTTGAAATCGGCAAAATTGGCTAGTTTTTAATTTTTCTTTTTGCTAAATTAAAAACTACTCAACAGATATATTCATTTCACCCACTGCTGATGACAGAACAAATAAAAGAATTTTTATGCAACTCGCACTTGTTCAAGAACTATGCAATGACCTCTATATCTATATACTCATCTAATCTTCGTGTAACAATTCAAAAGATTTTTTGGTCCAACATAAGAAAAACATAAAAATTAGTTATTATTAATACTAATCATACTAACAACCGCAGCAATCAATAACCGACAGATTCATTTTCTATTCTGTTAAGAAGAATATTCTGTATTTTTACACAGATGTCAACTTTGTACAAAAAGGAAATCGCGTTTATTGTCGCGTCACGATAATAGAGACAAAGAGTCTATCATTTCTTTCGACGAGATATGTAAATTCTTTTACGATTATTTCTTTACTGTCTGTTCAGTTTATTTGTGCTGTATCCATAACTGTAACAAGAGAGACTCTCAAGAAACTTCTGTAAATGCTACACTAGAAAAAAAACTAGAGTATTAAGCAATCTAAAAATACGGTCCACAAAGCACGAATTCAGAAAATTGTTGGAGTGCTCCTTTGAATCGAGTGTAAAGTTACTGTGTGATGCATATTTTTAGCCATAAAGTAAATGTAACGCAGTCTTTGAACGATGTGTGCTCTGTCATATAATTACACTACGTATCTCGGAACTAATAACGTTAACACTAATTAACCTTAGTCAGCGTTACTTCTGTCTATATTATAAATGAAACTAGGTGAAGTGATGGATTTTATTCAGGTGAAAATTAAAAAAAAACTTACGTGGCGATAAATAATCTTTGCTAACATCTTCGGCTGACGCATGTAGTCTCGTCGATCCTAGCATATTTTGTTTTTTGTCATTGCTTGTTATGTTTGTCTCTGTGATGTGGCATTAATGTCAATACAATATATAAAAAAAATATTAGAGACGTAGCAATCAATCTTTGTTAATTATATATTAATAATTTTAGAAAAAGTTGATGTTTTTTGCCGTTATTTCTGTTAACAAGGAAGAAAACATTGTTTTTGTCCCTCATTATAATTGGGCATAATTATAAATATTATTTCGATACAAAACAAAAGAAGAAAAAGGTCGCATTCTGCATGAACTTAGAAAAAGAAAGAACAACACATTTTTATTGAGTTTTTATATGATACAGTTATATCTCGAATGTTCAGTGACGATGACGATTATTCGTTTAATCAGTTCATTGTGTGCAGCGTGTGAGAATGAATGAATACAAGAAAAAGATCCATTTTATATGTTATTTTTTTAAAATTGTTTAACATCTAGTATGAATAAGGAAGTTTAGTAGTTTTATAGAGACAGACATATAGATATATCGATAATAAATGTGTCACTACATTCTTTTTTTTCTTTCCACTTCTACATATTTTTTTTCTTTGGAAGAAACATAAAACGGATGAGAAAGAAAGAAAGAAAAAAAAAACGTCGATTTTTTTTCTGTTTCTTGTACTGTATGGAGTGTTCATGCTTCGAACAGATCATGCCCATGTCCATCTGCATCTACATGTGATAATAATAAAAAATACTTGAAAAAAAAAGATTTCTTTATATTTTATATAGCTACATCGAAAAAAAAGAAACAAAATGTGCTAAATGTTCTATACACAAACACTTCTTTTTTCTCTACTTTTCTCTCACAAATAGTACATGTTTTCAATGAGTAGTACCAGATATTTGACACAAAGTTTTTGAATACGATAATTACCATCGATTATGAAAAGAAAAGCGTGAGATAAAATAAATATAGCTTAAAATCAGCTAATAAGAGACGTGTTTTTTTGACAGAATCTTTAGTTATTAAAAATTTCGCATTCATACGATGAATGTCGCTATCCTCATCACATGACAAGATTAAGAACATAAAGGAAATACTTGTTAAGCAGAATAATAAGTATCGCAGCTTCATCTGAGTCTATTTAAACTAGAACTGATTATCTATTCCTTTATCTGAGAACTGACAATGTTCATCTCAAATTTTTTTCCAAAATTGATCAGAGTAAGAATTTTTTAAATGAAGTTAGTAAGTGTTTGAAACGGTGGAAAAAACTTTAGTAAAAGTCTTAATAGTTTACTGAAACAGTGGCTATATAATATTTTTGCATCTCCTGCAGTTTTGTTTGAATATTTTCGTCGTGGACTATATATTACTACTTTTTCGCTCTAGAGTGGGTCAATGACCTGAACTTTTAAAGCACAAATCGTAGCCGGTATCATTTCACTAGAAAACCAATTAGATTGTTACTTGTTACTCTGATCAGTTTTCTACTAGGTTCTAGTTCACAGGTATCAATGATCACTTCTCTTTATTTGACACTATCATACTTCTAAAGGTAACGCAAATGAAATGGGAAAATCTAACGTATAATTTAAAAGTGATCAACTGGTTTATAGGAGAAAATGTTATGCTGCTAATATAAAATACGAAATCAACAACTATTCCTCTAAATGGAAGCAAAGAAAACCCAGATCATATTCCAAAATGCTAGAGCAATGGATTCTTGTTGGAAAAAGGGAAAAACATATAAGGTTTTCCAGGATAATGAACAAAACATATCTTAAGACAATGGTACATTATGACAAAGGAAAGAGCAAAAATATAATACTTCACGTAAATAACGCATGGTCTTAAAACAAGGTCTTTTCTTCTTCTTCTTCTTCTTCTTACAGATTCCCTACTGGGCAGAAACGAAAATGTCAAGTAAAATTTCGAACATAATTCCACTGAGAAAAATGTATCAATTTCAGATAAAAACATACCATTTCTGAAAAATTGCTTTAATTGTCGAAAAAATCGATCATTTCACCGAATTGTTTCAAATCAAAACTATCATTTAAAAGTGTAGAACCCCTCCCATTTCTACATCTTCGTTTGAATCTTTCAATCTCCTAATTATTTAATTTACAATTTGTATGAGAGAAAGTATAAAATGGATCAAATTGTGGAATCGATGAAACGGTTTTTTTTAGAAGCGAAGTTACATATAACCTTGCTTCATATACCCTTACCGCTATTGCAATATTTTCAATTTAAATTTAAATTATGATAAAATCTATAACGTCTTCATAAGGAGATTGAGCGAGAAGAGCTTAAGGTGTTTTTTCCATGAGTACCAATGATACATACAAGATTATTCTCTTTTTTTTTATTTTGTAGAAGAAAAGCAATCAGTCATCCGTAATAAATACCTATTTGATGAAAGGTATAGTGATTATCTATTTATTCAAGCAATAGTATAGAAATAAGTAGAGAGTTGTGTGATAGACAGGTAGAGAAACATTTGTAGGAAACAATAAGAGTATCGTATATCAATTAAATTGAAAAAGAAGAAAAGTGAAATAAAAAAATGACTAATCAGTTCAGTTAGGTACACTATATATCAACCCCCCCCCATAATAGAAGCCTCCGGGGCTTCTAAACTGTCCAAGTGTTCAAAATTTTTAGGGGGGGGCTTGTATTATGAAGGGGCT
>CAJNOQ010001140.1:0-35334 GCA_905250885.1 Didymodactylos carnosus | reverse complement strand
TACACCATGGTAGACCTGTTGAAAAATTTTGACTTTTTAATAGATCGATGTCCCCCTGTATTTACTACCGAAAAACGAAAACTCCTGATCTTCATCTCTTTCTGTTCAAAAGTTATTCAAAAAGCATAGGAGGCTAGTATAAACATACCGCTGCCAAGATCAATAAAAACATCGTCTGGTTTAATAGCTAATTTTGGCATCAGTTCATCAAGTAATTCAAATGAAACTTCGCCATAGATCTAAAAATCATGAAATTTTTAAACTTTCCTAAAACAACTGTATAGATAGACACTTTTCTATACTTGATTTGAAAATGTTGAATTGCGCTGTAAATTGTCAGTATATGTGACAGATTTTTCATAACATAATTTTAAGATAAAACGTAATACATCTCGTGTAACAAACTGTTCTGGATCGTTTTTAAAATTTTTCTTTAATAACAAAGAAAAAAGTAAATTAATTAACAGTTGTAATCAAAGTGGAGACAATGAAAATTTTTTCTGGTAGATAGCCGATTTCAGTAATATAACTTATAAAGTGAGAAAGAAAAAAATCAATGGAATACTCCTGAACGCACTCAAACCGCGGTCAATTAACATACATACATTAATTGAAAATTGTCCTGTCAATCTATTACGTCTGCATATATTTAGCTTTGTATTTCGATTGACACCTCTAGCTAGTTTATTATACAGCTGAGAGATATGAGGAAAAAAGTGAAACCCTGCTTTTTAAGGAAAAAGACATTATCACTATCTGTGAGAGTTAAAGCACTTCTACTGGAACAGTGAAGTCGTCGAAGTGGTCAACTTTTAGTTTATAGATTTCTACAAAGTCTTTTCTTATAGTATGATCTGATGATAGTAACTAACGGGTGATGCAAAAGTTATTTCCCTTTTTTGTTGCTTCATGTTTCAGTCCAGAAGCATCGTACACTCAATTTAGAAAGAGCAGACTCTAGTCTACAAAAATATATAAGAACAGTGGGCATCAATGAGATACAAAAAGAGATATTACTTTTACTAGACAAACCGTCAATAACCCATTTGTAAAAATCACGTCTAAAAATGAGAACTGCATATTTCGTTTGATCAATTTTTTGTGTGTGTTTAGAGTTTTCTTGACACATTATATATCAATATACTCATCGAAATGTGCCATTTCTTGTGACAGCAGAATGTGCTACATATTGCATAATTAGGGTGATCATTGGGGTTTAGTTGGAAAAACTAAAAGATCAAATCTGTGCAAAAATGAAGTCAGCCATATTCCATTACATAAAGCCAATAGTTTCTATCCTCATGATCATCACAATAATACATTTAAAGAGCTTTCATTTGATGTACGGGATATCAACTAAATCCGTTTCCTTCACAGAAATAAACTGTTCTAATTTAGAGTCATCCGAGTGTTGGATAATTTCACACTAGTGGCTAATTTTACTGGACGTTGTTTACTTTAAAAATCATGACAAAATCTTCTAAATTCTAAATTTAGTATACGATGCTTCTGGACTGAAACATGAAGCAAACAAAAAAAAGGAAAAAAATTTTTGCATCACCCGTTAATCACATTGGGGCCATGTGAGTTAACACCATACTCACAATTGCAAAACGTATTCGAAAATTAGAAACACTCCTCTTTCCACATTTCACAAAACAGTACGGACTTTCGTTTCTCGGACTTTCGTTTTTCGTTTCCTATTTTATGGTCGACCGGATATGGTGGTGATAATCGACACTGTGCGTAATAAAGAGTGGACCAGAGTTACTGAAACGTTCCAATAGTGATTAGTAGGCAATTCCTTTCAGTAATCCTGGCACACCCTTTATGGACACATGGACTTCAATGCAATCACAGCCAGTAACGGCGTTCTTACGTCACTTACGGTCGAAAAGCACCGTATTCCTGTCGTTTACGATCGATTACAGTCTCGTAACGGTCCTCGTAACCATGGACCTGGGTGAAAAACGGTGTCATTCTCTTCAGTGCATATTTTCATCTCAATATATATGAATGATTTACATACTTTCGATAGTAGATCAATGGTAATACTATTATAGGCTTCAGCAAATGCTTTCACCAATGCTAAACTAAATAGAAACGAAGAGTTTCTGCAAATAGTAGTATATACACTGTTTTTATCATACGAATACTCACTCGGTAACATCAATATTCATTTTTAGTAGTGTGTTTTGCGCAATTATTTCAAGTTCGGGAATTGTTTTACATGCAAACCTGAAACAGATTAAAATTATCCATGTTAATCGAAAGAATTCGTGTGTATAGTAACATACTTGATCGCACTTATGATATTTTCGGCTGATTCAATATTGCCCTAAATAGCACGTATCATCAGATACTCCTTTCACTAGTATTCGTAGGTTTACTGCCCACATTCAGACGATAACTGTTGCGATAAAATAGCAAAAATGGTAGAAATTAAGAAAAATTAAATATAAAACAGCAAAATGCTAAACTCAAACAAGCAGCACATACACATTCTGAGCGGCAAGAAAACAACGGGCAACATTTCTCACCCATCGAACTGTAACATAAGCATCATCACTGCCAACAGGACTAACAAGGCGAATATCGTGTGACATTTTGAATTCAGTTTCTAAAAGAAATCAGATTTCAAATGAATAGTTCGCGTGTACCCATCCTTTCATAATGAAAAAGCTTTTGAAGTTACTTTTCGAAAATAGATCTTCTAAGGGATCTTTAGAAAACCATTTCATAACGCGAAAATTTAACATAGCAATATATTAGTTTATTTCATGGGTAATCCAAAGTGTCCTGTTCAGAATTAAAGCTAAGCGACCTCTTAATCTTTCGTGATTGAGATGTGGCACTGGATTTCCCCGAAGACCCAGGATCGTCTCCTTAGACGTGATAATCCTAAAAATGAATGGAAACATAGGTTACCGACCACGCTGAGTCTCATAACACCATTTGTTTTCCCAAAAAGGTTCAAAACCTAGCGAAAACCTATATTAAGTGAAATAACCTATTTTTAAAATAATCCGTCGTAAAATCAGAAAATTCATATCTCAGTCAAAATCGATCGAGACTACGTCAGAATATTAATATATACTAAATCTTATCTGCTCAATCTCATTCTGTGCTTAAGATTGGTAAAAAATATTGTTTTTCTTTGGAAGATTCCTATTTTACGATGGGTTATTTTAAAAATAGGTTATTTCACTTAATATAGGTTTTCGCTAGGTTTTGAACCTTTTTGGCAAAACAAATGGTGTTATGAGACTCAGTGTGGTCGGTAACCTATGTTTCCATTCATTTTCAGGATTACCACATCTAAGAGAACGATCCTGAGCCTTCGAGGAAATCCAGTGCCACATCTCAATCACGAAAGATTAAGAGGTCGCTTAGCTTTAATTCTGAACAGGACACTTTGGATTACCCATGAAATAAACTAATATATTGCTATGTTAAATTTTCGCCTTATGAAATGGTTTTCCAAAGATCCCTTAGAAGACCTATTTTCGAAAAGTAACTTCAAACGCTTTTTCATTATGAAAAGATCCTTTAGAGTATAGGCTACTAATGGCGAAAACCGTAGATCTTCGCCATTTTGTTGGATATATGCTAGATATGGTAGCAAAATTTATGGGGTAAGGATGAGTAATTACCTCTTGCAAGATCATATAAGATCGTGTGATAAGAACTAAATATGAGTCACGCTCAATAATCTTGCAGACAAGATTTTACAAGATTTTGCAAGATCATACGATCCCTTGTCACAAGATCGTATATGATCTTGTCACTTATGAGCTGATCGTGGGAGATCTTAAGACAAGATCTTGCAAGACTATGGAGTAAGATCTTATCATAAGGTTTCGTAAGAAAACGACAGATCTTACATGATCTTGTAAGATGAATTTCATCTGCGAAACTGCTATGAACATGTTTTCACTTCGGAAATATGAGCACTCACTTTATTTTATATTTTCTTTTATCGTCGTCACAAGTAAAGGATATATTTAATTTTTGAAATTAACGATATAGTGTTACCCGGGAATTAACCATCTTGACGAGTTTTCTGACGTTAGGCAACGACTTCCTTACGTATTCAATAAATACTCCTTACACATTTTTTTGACCTCTAGCATTTATTCTTACTTTTTTTATAAGTTTCAATCAGACTGTATCGATTAAAACTTAACGTATATCGCACTGTAAGCTAAGCGAGGAATCAGAGCCACCTCACTTCAGCATCTACCATTGGCTAAATATTCAATAAATGATGATGAATGATCTGCGTATCTAACATATAAAACAAGAGGTTGTATTATATGGGCAGATCAGAAAAAAAGTAAGAAGTAAACTAATTTCATCGAAAAATCTTAATGAATAATAATAATAAGTCATTCAGAAATTAGGTGTTAATCGAAAGGGGATGTCTTTTTTATAAAACTTGAAAACTTCAGAATAAAGTTAAAGTATTCTGTCTTTTTAGTTCTATTACACATAAATAAAATTTCAATTCAAGGTTTGGAAAAAACTGTGTCGGCCATGGTTTTACAGGCGGTGACAGTTTGTGCATGGCATCGTTGGCAAAAAAATACGATGTCATGAATAAACAATGAAGTAACATTAGATTAGATACAATAAAAAGCAACTTCAGACGTGTTATCTAAAGTACTTCAATATTCTGATATAGTTTAATCAAAAATTGATATCTCATCTAGTTCGTAAACAACGCTCTAGTAGCTATTTATTATAACGCCAGGATCTCATTAGATACATTCGTGCAAGACAATAACAATTCAGCTCTGGTTTCGAACCAAGATTAAAATTGATCACGATCAATGGATTAATGCAAGACACATCCAAACGGCAACTTAATTATCATTACTTTAATGCCATGCAGACTGATATAGTACTACACATCTTTAACTAGAAGATAATTGGAACAGCTATTTAAAGAATGATTTGAGATACGTGCATACACAGTGGAGTTAGAATCAGTCCGGTGAAAAGCGGTTGAGAACGAGCTGAGAAAAAGATTTTAGCCGGCCGCTGTTTTCACCGATTGAGAAAAAAATTCTTGAATCTCTGTGTTTGCACCTATTTTCGAAGCTTACTTTACGTCAATGTTGTTTACTTCAACAAGAACTTAGCTGGTAGGTTTAATGTTTTATTCTGTGTAAGTCGAATTGTTGTACAAACTGGTGATATCTCAGCTTGTTAAATTGAAACTATAAAGTGAGCCGCTAAAGGCTAGAGGCTAAAGACAAACAATAAACATCTCCACAGGCTCCAATAAATATCAAATTCGTGATCTACATCAAGAATTACTACAGAAAAACTAGTTTGAATCCGAAGAGCTTTTAATCACCTACGAAGATTCTTCCGTTAGTCAATTTTACTATAAATTTAAAAAGAATATGGATTTTTTCCAATATCTAAGACCAGAGAGAGGATGATCCAGGTCATATGTTCAGACCCGATCTAGCAAAAGCGGACTTGGATCTGCAAGACCTGAACCTGAAAAAGGGGACCTGAAGTACCTGTGACCTAAAGTCTTATTCAAAATATCTATCACGTGCTTCTCACATATCCTAAGAACTGTCCTTAAATTCTAGTACAGGATATTGTAAATTCACACTACTCTTAGAATTTTTTTATGCAATGGACCCAGCGTCCAGGTCACAAGTTCAGGTCATAGGTCCAGGTTCAAGTCTAGATCTATCTTTTTCAAGTGCAGGTCCGCAGGTCCAGGTTCAACTTTATAAGTCAGGACCAGACCCGAGGCAAAATTGTTTATTAGATCGAATAACAATAAGCTACCTTAAAGTTAAACTTTCTAGCTTCTTCTACAAATTTTGACCTTGACCCGTGCAGGTCACAGGTCAAGATCTAGGTATCTTGTCTCTGTCTAAGACTACTTTGATTTATTTTTATATTTGTATAAGAAACAGTCGATCGATCGTCGATAGTGATCGACTGCATACGCTATAACGCCCTTGCAGTTGGCTGATGATGATAAGAAATATTCACTTGCTTTTACCACCTTGTGACGGAGTTCTAATAACAAATTGCAGAAAACTGGAATTTTCACCAGAGCTCTTTTACGAAGGCTAAATGGAACATATTTTTTGCTCAGAATGATGTATACGAGATCAACATGAAAAATTTTGTTTTATTGAAAAATAACAAATGTAAAAGTTTCCACTTCAATCCACTAATCACCATCAGCCACATAAAATATATTAAAAAACAGATGACTATAGATGCAATTCTCCCTCTTTTTCTTTGCTGATCTACCATTTTTCGATTCTTCTTTTTGCTCTTAAACTTACCAGCCAGAACACCGCTCAGATCTTCAAAGCCATTTATGAATAGCGTTTTCTAAAGAATTGGATGTTTCAACGCATATGGACTTATCCTATCAAAATTTTGTCTGTTCAGGCTGAAATTTTTATCAATCCAACGGACCATTCAAATACGTATGAGGAACCATCGAAAATCTACCGAAGGAAGCATCCAACTGTTCGGACTGACGGATCTAAATCACCCGAAAATACACACATATAATATAGTGAAAAATTTCAACGCAAACAGATTCAGTTTCGATAGGGGAGATTCATTTTGCAATTCAATTAATTAAATTCTCTATCGGACGATATATAATGGGTTGTGTTTGCTCTAGATGAAAGAAGTGGAATAATGAAAATACTTTGAGTAAAGGTCAACGAGCAAAGATTTTTTTTGCTGAAAGGCTTCCAGGGTCGCTGGAAAAGGATTTTTACTGTCTAAAAATATGTTAGTGCTAATCGTGGACAAAAACTGCATCAGATGAGATAACTTAAGACTGATTTGAAAGGGTGCCGATTTGCGGTCTTATCGTTCCTCGTCCTTTGAAGTGCTGTAATCATGCGAAACAAGTAGTATTTTGGACTACACTGTAAGGTTGGAAATTATTCATGGAAAATACTCGGTTAATTTGAAACAGTACCTATAGGAATTTCTCGAGGATTTTCCAGTTTACAGAATCAAATTTCCAGCAATCTAGAAAATCGTCCTTGAATTTCCATAAATAATTTTCAAACTGCTGGAAATTCGCTAAGGAATTTGCAATGTTTAGAAAATCGACGTTGAATTTTTATAAATAATTCTCAAGAAAGTAGAAATTCCCTTTTGATTTGGTCTAGAAATTACTGGGCGAATTTCCACTTTCGTTTTTGATTTAAATTCGACATCGAATTTACAGTTTCTTGGGAATTATTTATAGAAATTCGAATTTATAGAAAATCAGATGGAATTTCTAGAAAGTAGAAATTCCTCAGCGAATTTCGGGTCGGTTTTCCATAAACTAGAAATTAATTCAAGATTACAGTGTAAATATTGCATGAAACAAAGGTAATTGTTCATGCTGATTCCAGTAAATATATGCGCAGCCTAATGCGGCATGTGCACCTACGGTGGATATATGCAACGGATATATTTTCATTTTTGAGGATTTAAAAAAGTTTATTGAAGTAAATGAGACATGATGAGTTTAATTCCTATGAAAAGTATCATGCGGGATCCTGACTCGTTTTCTAAATGAACAATATATACGTAAGAACCAGCTTACGTTTGTACAAGTTTGATTTCTTTCAAATATTCTTAAATTGCAGATACCTGTCTTAACTGACAAGGACATCATTTAAAGGACAAGGCGCTGAAAAAGATATTTTTCTTCCGTTCTTTTCACTCTATATATTAGAAGAAATGTCGCTAGGATAACATACCTTGATCCACTTTCCTGTTAATGTTTTTTGCAATATTTTTGTCTTTAGTCATTTCAGACAAGAATCTTTTCATTTGTCATAACGGATCAAAAAAACAAAATCCTTGTATGTAGTTTTTACTGATCTTCCACTTTTTTTGCGAGAGATTCTTGTTTGAAGCGGCAATACCGGTCAACTTTCTTCTCTTGGAAGATTCTTGACTTGTGACATTTCATACACGAATCTTTAAATGTATCTTGGTAGACTCGACAAGAATTTTTCAATACCGATATTTTGATTATGACTTAAAAAATGAGAAAAAATGAGAGAAATTTTTTTTTCTATTGATGGAAAAATTTTCATTTTCTTTTTAAGTCATAACCGATATTTATTATTCTAACAAGAACCTTGTCGATAGACGATTGAATCAGTATTTTTACGTATACCTGTATTCGCATTTGTACAACTATGCTGCATATATATAGAAAAACAAAATTGAAAATGAATTATAGATGAATACTTTGTACATACGATTCTTGCAAGATGCTTGAGATAAAAATACGTGTAAAATTTTACAAAAACCTTGGCTGGAATTTCTTTCTTGTGATTTCAGCCAAAAAACAATTCTTTTTAACGATCTTGGCTGAAATCACAAGACAGAAATTTCAGTCAAGATTCTTGAGATAAAAATACCTGTAAATTATGTAACAAGTCTTATCTGAAATGCTAAAATACAAGAATACTGCAACAAATGATATAACAAAGTGGACCAGTAAAGGTTTGTTGGCAATAAAATGATCAATTTGTTATCAGCAGTTTATTTATAAACTGGAATAACTAAAACAAGAGTGTCTTCTATGATGTCAGATAATGTGTTTTGTGTTACATCCAGTTGTCTTGATATGGAGGTTTTTGATAATTTTATGGCATACTGTTTTAGGTGTTCTACATTTGCCATTTTATGTGTAAAAGATGTTGATGTATAGCCCGGAATTGCTGTGTCTTGTTCAAGTTACATGTAGAGAATGATACTCTTAAAAAACAAGAGGTTGATACGAAATCTTTTTTCTGCTGAAGGGTTTAGAAATGGTTTCACTTCTCTAAACCCTATAGTCGCCGAAACCAGTTTTGGTTTCGTAGTAGCTACGAACCCTTTTATATGGTTTCGCAATTCGAATACAGTTCGGAACTGTCTCAACGTACCAACGTACTGTCAAACGTACCAAACTCTCATTGATTTGATACTAATCCGTCCAGAGATTTCATACGGAACCATATAAGTCATCGAGTTTTTTGATTGGTCGGTAGGGTTCTTTACAAACGTACATTTTCGAAAGAACAGTCGCCGAAACCTTTCGAGGGTTTTGTACAAAACCCCACCGACCAATCAAAAAAATCGCTGACATATAGGGTTCCGTATGAAACGGTATACCGACATTTGGGCGCACGACATTTAGGCGCAACGATAGTTGAAGTTCAAAGACGCCGGTGTGGGTATGGGTGAGGGTGAGTGTGAGTGTGAATATCGATGAAGATTAAAGAAACAGTGGTTACGGTTGGATATGAGTAATATAGAAAAAGCTCTCACAGCATAAAAAGTTTGTTTAAAGAGAATTTTATCGTTTTGTAGCATACTTTAACAAATGCACTACTTCTGTTTGCTTTTGTCATAGATGCACCCAATGTCGCTGCGCCCAAATGTCGTTGCGCCCAAATGTCATTGCCAAAAATCTTGATTTTTTGATCTGTTATGACAAACGAAAATATTCTTGTCTAAAATGACAAGAATCTCGCTCGCTTTTTTTACCTGTTATGACAAACGAAACATTCCTATCTAAAATGACAAGAGATAAGAATCTTGCTTTTTTTTACCTGTTCTGACAAACAAAAACATACTATGTTTTTGTTTCGACAAGGCTTGTCGAAAATGACAAGAGACACGAATGTTGCAATAAATTTTGCAGGAAAGTAAATTAGATAAGCAGTTTTTAAAATAGATTCAAAAACCATTTTTGTACAAAAATAGTTCGAAATATTAATATTTTTCTTGGTAAACATAGGGTTTCTGTAACAAAAGAGTTTTGATTATTTTTAGACAATATAATTAATATATATATGACTACTATTTTCACCAACTGGTATTTTACATGGATGTTATTTTCAATTTTATTGGGTCTTCTCACTTTTTACATGTAAGTTCTTGACCGTAACTCTTCTTCTGATCATGACGGTTTAATCAACTGTATATATGTTTAAAAATATCTTTGCTTTGTAGTATCAAATTTTACATGAACAACATTTTTTATCGTATGAAAATTCCTGGACCAAGACCGATTCCAGTTTTTGGCTCATTATTGAGTTATCTAAAAAAAGTAAAATCGCCTGTCCACCGAAGTTTCCTATCGCAAGTGTGATTCCGTCACGATTTTCCACTAATTGTTCGAACTAGTAATGTTCGAACAATTTGCTTAGATTCCGTTTTAAAGACCTTCGTCTTTTCTTTCGCACGAAATGTTGCTTGAGTCTCTACTGGTTTTTGTTAAAAGGTTGTGACAATTTTAATTCAGTGAAAAATCGTGAAGAATCATACTTGCGGTAGAAAACTTCGGCGGACGGGCCGAAGTCTTACTTAACAGAAGATTAATAGAAAAAGATTTTGTAATAAAATAATTTTTGAAGGGTTTATATCAATACGATATGGAATTGATAATCAAATATGGAAAAATCGTTGGGTATTGTTGACAAAATATTGATAAAAATATTGATAAAAATGTTTATTTTTCAGTGTATTTGAAGGTGCTCATCCAATTATCCTTTTAGCCGATACTGAATTATTACGTAAAGTACTTATCAAAGATTTCCATTTATTCACAAATAGAAGGGTATAGAATGATAGAAATTATTGAAGTAATTTAATATCTCAACTATATTCCACGTTTATTTCAGAGAATCGAGGGTATTAATGGTCCACCATTAAATCATGGCTTATTTTCATTACAAAATGACGAATGGAAACGGTCAAGAAGTAACGTTTCGCCAACATTTACCACCAGTAAACTAAAAGATGTACGTATAACACTAAAGAGTAATTGACGTATCTGTCTAATTACACAATTACACACATTAGATGTTTAGTTTGGTAGATCATTGCAGTAGGATGCTTAATATACGTTTATCTCAATTAGCTGATAATCAAGAAATGTTTGAAGCGAGAGGGTAAAATTCTTTTACCATAAGCAAAGTTTCATTTGTTTTTTTGCCTTTTACTGTCAGATTATTTAGTAATTATACAATAGACACGATAGGTAACGCTGAAATGATGAGTACATCCAGACATAAGTTTTGTGTCTATTATGATCAGTTTAGCGTCGTGTCTGTTTGGAATTGAAATAAACTCGTTGCAAAATGAAAATCTTACAATGGTACAACATTTAAAAAGTCTTTTCACCGTTACACTAGGAAATCCGATCATCATCATATACAGTCAGTACGTTAACGGATTATATAAATGGAGTATAAAAATATTTGCTTTTTTTTACAGTATTTGCACCAAGACTCGCTCGATATTTAGTTCTTAAGGGTATTACATGTTTTCCAAAAGCGATAATTTCTTATTTAACGCATGTTTTGAAAGAAGTACTTCTACGCCGACGAAATGGTCTCGAGGTATTAGGATGAAATACTTTAGTGTAAGAGATTGATATATCGATGTCTTTAGAATCGAAATGATTTTATTCAAATAATGGTGGATCAAACTGAGACACATAATAGTCATTTAGAAAATACGGATAAAGTGGAAACGCGTAAGTTTACCATTAAGAGCTTCCCCTGCTAGAAATATCTTTTCGGCCTTGAATATCTGACCTTGGCAAAATTATAATAAAATGTATGTCTTATCCCTCGAAAGGTGGCCCTACAGATTGAAGCCCAAAATGTTAAGTTTTCCCAAAGTTATTCTAAAAACAAGGGTAAAAAAATAGATGTTCGTACAGCAATGGTTTCTCCACCATTTTAAGTGCTAAAAAGTTCTCGATAATCTTAAAATGTAGCAAGATCTGGCACTACTACTTAACAGAGAGGAATTTTTCAAATATATTTTTAGTTTTCAAAAGCATTCATGAAGAATGTTGGAAAAGTTTCTGTTAACTTTTCAAACTTCATTTAGCAACAAAACAATATTTAGCCTTAAAAGATGATGAAATAATTGGTCAAGCGCTAATATTTTTTATTGCTGGTTTTGAAACAACCGCTTCACTATTATCGTTTTTTATGTACGCCCTGGCAGTTAATCCTCATGTTCAAGAAAAGGTTTTTCAAGAGATATGTTCGGTTTGTATCGATGAAAATGGGATGGTAAGTGTATTTGATTGTGATTTTATTTTAAAAGATAAAATTATTTTTGATTTTTATCCAGAATGATATTTCCTATGAGAAAATTGGACAGTTACACTATTTGGATGCAGTTATTAATGAAACATTAAGAATGTATCCACCAGTAACAAGGTAGAATGAGTTTTATTGAAGTGCTGTACATGTGAATTATCGATTATTTTTACGTTATAGATTTGATCGTGAATCCAGTGTACCATGTGAGTTAGGTGGATACATGTTACCTACTGGTACGATAATAACCGTTCCAGTTTATTGGCTACATCATGACCCCGATGTATGGGAAAATCCTGAACAATTTATACCAGAAAGGTAAATATTTAAACTCATTAATACAAAGCAATAGTATCTCTTTTTACTATATTAATATGTATATTATTATTAAAATATTACAATATTTAGATTTTATTCATCTGAGAAGCTAAAACGTGATCCATTATATTTTGTACCGTTTGGCATCGGACCGCGGTAATACTGAATCTTAGTTCTTTTACTTAACGTAGACTATTTGAAAGGATTACTTTAGAAGTTGTGTTGGTATGCGTTTTGCAATTCAAACTGTAAAACTGGCTATTGTACAATGTCTTTATCAGTTTGAAATATGTACATGTGAAAAAACAACGGTTTGTATTAGTAGTATATTTAGGAACTATATATGTTTAATTTCTTCATTCTATTTAAGATTCCACTTAAATTTGAAAAAGCATTGAATATTTTTCCTCAAGATCAAGTATGGCTTTGTGTAAATAAACGATCATTATAGCTTTCGTTTTCGTCGACAAACGACTAGATTGTACAATCGTGTTCTGAAATGATAGACATGATCTTAAGTCATTACGAACAAATCCGACTTTTTTTTCTCTATTAAGTATTAAGTAATCATGCTGTTCTATTATATGTTCGTCTTATTTATTTTATCAGTCTTATACTAAGGTGTTCATTTCTGGTAGACGTTCATTCTTTTACTTGTGATTGATTAGGAGATAAACTGGGCACCTCTTTTGTTTGTGTTCATCACTGGTATTTAACAAATAATGATTACTCAAAAAAACTTGTCAATTCAACAGAGATCATTAATATGGCGAGTACCTAGAGTAATCTTACAATCCTGTCCAACAAATAAAAGTTAAATGCTAATGAATATAAGACAGATGGTATAAGACGGACAAACTCAACAATTTTATAACCTATCTATGTAGCGTCTTATTTTCAGACGGCGTTTTTTTAGAGTGTAAGAAATAGGTTTGATCCAACATATAATTTTAACCTCCGAAACTCTTTATACAAGTGTAAATACCTTTTACTTTTTATTATCTTAAGCAAAATCAAATAAAAATTCATATCGCGTAGCGAACTGTAGATGATTAGTAAAAAATGATGTTTATCGTTGGCCAATCTTTTAATAGTTCTACTTTGTTTGATCTATCGTCGCTTTCCGATTTGGTATAGTACTAGTCTCACGCATCGTCATCGAAGTAATCGTGTGAATATATGCATTATCTTTTCAGTTATACCTACGCGTATAAAAAAAATTATACACGAATCATAAACCTAGACAGAAAATTTTCAATAAAATACTTTTGTTCGAAAACCGAATGTTACGCATGCTATTCGACCCAGTTTTGTCCGCTGATCTCAAATGTGTTATAAGTTTTGCTTGAAAATATAAGAGAAGTGAAAAGAACGCAAAATAAGTGAAATAGCGAAGGTCAGCGGTCAGTGTGTAAAGTTTTCTGACAAAAGTTTCACATACGTTTTTCGGAACCATAGGTTTCTATGATTATTTTTTCATAATTATGACGTACATTGAATGCAGATTCTATAGTAGAAGGGGCGACCCTTAGTTCCTCACCCTCGCCGCCTTAGGTATGTTTCAATAGTGGGTGGTCATTCTCAATGAATTTCCAGAACCACACAATAGTTAACCTTCATACTTTGACTATAGTCGTCGAAGAGTATTTGCTGTGAGTTTGAAGTCGAATTGATGTTCCTAGAATGAATTTTTTTTGGAAGGGACCTCATATCTATCTCAGAACCTCATTTCCAGGGACCTCGATCGTAAAATAGCTGCATTTCAGTGTCCATTAGCACCTTCCTCTTTAAATTCATATCGTAGATAGAGAGGAGAATAAGGACTACATGTCGGAAAAAAGAAAACGTTTTCATCTTTCTTGGATCAGAAGTTATTAGCATTTTGTGGAAAAGAAGTGAAACGCTTATATCTCATGAACCATCCAGTAAAAGAAGGCCAAACTTCGTGGGTGATCAGCATTCGGTAACAGCTATAGCCACACAAAATTAGAAGTCCCTAACTACCATGGCTCTTGAGTTACATGGGGATCGCTACTTTGCGCTTACTGTACTTACTATTATTCTGTTACACTTCAATCGAGATATAATTTCTATTTAATAAAAAGAAACTAAAAATTTCTGCAATTAATTAGGCACAAAAAAATTTCTTCAATCAACCGGAGTCTTTCTGCTTTGTGTGATGCGTGCGCTGCACATACCGTTAAGCATAAAAGATTGATTTCCTCTAGTATTGCAGAGCTGACTGGAAAAAGTTTTTTTATAGGTATATCGCACGTTTCTCAAAAATTCACGCGTATTGAGAAAAATGTCCATAGCTGCCATTGCTTAGTGTAAAGTAAGCGGAATTCATCCAAGTATCTATTTTTCGTGAGAATTACAGTTGCATTGAAATGGATGACGCCAACGGTATTTATTACATAATTTTTTATAACGTTTTTTGCCAGTTGAATATTTCGTACAATAAAACTCTGTTTCTAAGACAAGAGTTGCTATATGTAAGCAATGAGAAGTAGATCAACATCAGTGTCTGCCGGGTCTACAGTTACGACAGCGTAAACGACACAAATACATTGCTTCCGATCGTAAATGCACATAACAACGCCGTTACCAACTGTAATTGCATTGGAGTTCATGTGTCTATATTACGCGCCGTGTCGATTATCGTGACCATATCCGGTCGACCATAAAATAAGAAACGAAAAAAGGATGCGTAGCACAAGCATGGCTGGAAACCCGGCAGTCAACATACTTGCCCATCAGTTCTTCTAATCACATCTATGCATATTGATAAACGAAAAAAATAGAAATTTCGATATACAACATTTCTTGCCAAGAAAGATGAAATTACAGCATTTCCATAACTCTGCAATGATGCTATATTTTTTCGAAACGTCGTTTTTGTAAGAAAAGACCGTACTGTTTTGTGAAATGTGGAAAGATCAGTGTTTCTAACTTTCGGAAACAGGAAACGACCACTAGAAATCACCGTAAATCGCTGTTTATGCTCGTACACAATAGTGTCTAACTATTGGGTGGATCGATAACTATTTTTAAGCTTGAAACTGTTCCTAACAATCTTTTTAACACCCTAACATTCAGACCTCGCGACGTTGTGGTTAGTATCCTTGGTCCGCATCATCGATTTATATATCAGTGTTGCAATACAAAGAGTGCAGAAGTTTTAGAATAAATTCATCATAATATTAGCATTGAAAAAGTAAGAAGTTGTGTTTTAGCTTGCTACAGTTCCTTTGGATTACTTCGCTTCTTTATGTGAAGATAAATCTGAAGAAACTGTTGAAAGAGGGGTCGCTCCAAGACTGGATTATTCCATTGCATTGTCCATGGAAAAAAAACGTTTTTGCCCTCTCATCTGATTGGTTTGTTTCTTCACCATTCTTTACCCAGCATCATTTTTGGAACTGCGGTGGTGTTTGATTATCTTTACTGGTGATAGGTCAGCATGTATTATTTTTTTATAAAACTGTTTTTATTTAAAAAAAACAACAACAGATTAATAAACTCTCGCGTATCACTACCTGAGTTGTGGTCCTGTGATACTTCACATACTTTCTTTGACTCAATTTTTTATTTTTCGTAATGTCATCATTACCAGAGTATTATTTTATCCTAGCATCAATACTTTAATCATGCAGTTTTTGGTTTACTCATATTATATTATCAAGAAGTATTCATCTTTTAGCAGTATGCTCAGAGTTGATGAATCAAGTTTCTGGCGCAGTGAGCCTAACTTGCATACTGGAGTTATCCAGCACACAGCATTCATGGATAGAATCCGAATTGCTTAGAATGTGTTAGAGATGACTCTTTGAAAAAGAATTTTCTATAGTGAGAATGATTCGCACGTACAACAAACTAATTATAGTCTCAAATAAAAACAGGAAATTTTGTGTTTTTATAGTCCGAATATAGTTTGAGGTTACAAGAAAATGATCTTTTGATATCGCTCAGCTGTGATATGGTTGAACACTTAGTATTTTATTCTCTACTGATAGATAAATAGTTGAAGATTAAAGTTAACGTATGGCAGGCGAATATGATACAGCAATAACGGTTTTTTCACCTGATGGTAGATTATTTCAAGTTGAATATGCTCAAGAAGCCGTTAAAAAAGGATCAACAGCTGTTGGTGTACGTGGCGCAAATATTGTTGTATTAGGTGTCGAAAAAAAAGCCGTTGCCGTTTTACAAGAAGATCGTACCGTTCGTAAAATATGTGTGTTAGATGATCATGTTGCTATGGCATTTGCCGGTTTGACTGCCGATGCTCGTGTATTAATGCATCGTGCACGAATCGAGTGCCAGAGTCATCGTTTAAATGTTGAAGATCCTGTAACAATTGAATATATTACACGTTACATTGCTGATTTACAACAAAAATATACTCAGGGACGAGGACGAAGACCGTTTGGTCTATCAACATTAGTTGTTGGATTTGATTATGATGGCATACCGAGACTATATTCCACAGATCCATCTGGTAAGAATCATTCACTCCGTTTAGCCACCTTCCAGCTTTTGATTTTTTTTATTCAAATTTAGGTACCTATCATGAATGGAAAGCAAATGCGATTGGTCGTCAAGCCAAAACCGTTCGTGAATATTTAGAAAAAGCTTATACCGAACAAATATATGAATCAGCTCATGAAACAATTAAATTGTGTTTACGTGCTCTTTTGGAAGTTGTGCAGTCGGGCTCAAAAAATGTTGAGATAGCCGTTATGTACAGACATAAACCCTTGAAAACATTGCAGACAGATGAAGTTGAGAAATATATAGCCGAAATTGAGAAGGAAAATGAATTAGAAGCCGAAAGGAAAAAACAGGCCAAACAACAAATGGGCGGCCAAGCACAACCGACAACAACCGGGCCATCGACAACAGCATCGAAAAAAGAATAAATTAAAACGATCAAATTTAAACAGACTGAATATTTTTACACAAAACATGTTTCCGACTTTGTGTTTTGTTTTTTTTCTTTGTTTTATACTTGTTTTTTTCTTTTTCATATCAGACCAGACTTACAAAAAAATTAGCAAAATTTATAAACATTAAGCATTCGTTTTCTTCAACTGAAAAATGTAAAACTGCCGGTGAATTGCAGAATGTGCTCTAGTTTCTGGAGAACTGTGAGTTTTAACTCAAGTTCGTCTGACTTGACTCAAGTCACTTGAGTAGTGCTGTTTCCTTTTCGACTTTGTAGAGGATGTACATATTGTTTAATGTATAACAAATTCAATTCAAAATGGATGAATTAAGTTGTATTGAAAATTTCACCCCAAAGAATAGAAAGAAATATCTTTTGGACGCTTGTGTCCTGTTGTATTATGCATTAGAGTTTTAGATAGTCGATCAGGTCGTAATAGGTCTGATGATTTATAGTTCTATTATTAGATTTTGTTTACGTAAAAGAAAAGCGCTTAATTATTTAAAGTATTTCTAGAAAAAGATATTTTTTGTAATCTTAGACTCTTTCTCATCATGTCATCGGAAGCTCATGCTTCATCTTCTATTTCCATCACGGACACATCACCTTCTGTATCCGCTATAACAACCATAGCAGGACCCACGAGTCAAATCACAAATTTTGGGAGCATCGAAGTATAATGGCATATTTAACTAATAATTGTAGACTTCGCAGCTTTACAAATAAGCCCAGTGTATGACTAAGAATGAATCATTCGATGTATAATGCTTGAATGATTCATTCATAACACTTTAATGTATTATGTCATGATTGTTGATATTGAAAGGGACGCTAAAAGGTTTTTCATATTAAGAAAGAATTTAAGAAAATGAACATTAGAAACACCAATTAATTGTAGCTCGTAACTATGCTTTTTTCGATACGAATTAGGTTTTGTTGTACTTTTGCAAAATAGATTTTCTTTTCTTTGTCAACAAATCTAGCAGATATTAAGTGCTAAAATGCAAGAGTCCTAAATAAAGAAAGTTTTATATATTTTCAAAAATCATTTATCCATCGTGTGTCGTACTTTGGTCACCATCATTCTGAATGTATGAAACGTTTCTTTTTTTATGACTGATGAAATTTTCAATCAAAATATTCAAAACTTGTTAAAATTTATAAACATTATACAATTAACCACATATGGAATCAAAATTAGGAGCAAAGACGGCACTAAGCGAGAAATTGCAAACATATTACGAAGAAATTGTTGAATGGAGATATGAAAGTTTAAATGATGGTTAACACCTTTCGTTCTTATTATCAGTATAGTTTTATTGCGTCTTCTTTTTTTAGTTTCATAAACAATAAATTTAAAGCAGCAAATAAATGCTGAAATGGAGAATATTTTCATAATTTTTCGCCTCAATTCAGCTACAGTGAACAAAAACTACTATGTCTAATGAGGTAAATAATTTGTTTAAGAAAAAAACAGAAGAGGAATCTCAACAAGAATCTAGTACAACCACGCGAAACACGTAGATCTAGCTAAATCGTAGGTGGATCTACCTAAGTCCTCAACGGTAACGAAGAGCATGAGCAACTACTACCGAATCCTATGTGGACAAAATCGCAACTGTTTTACCAAAAAATTAAAATCACCAGGAAAATGCTTAAATAACTTCGAGAGAGCCAACTTTTTGTTCTTGACCCATTTTCCGCCTCTACTACTATGGACTTCTTTGTTCATTATACGGTGATCATGTTCCCTACAAGCGGCTTCATTTCTGGAACAACTACTGTTCTGGAGTTAAATGTGGATTACAAGATTTTTCCACTTGTTTTCGCTGATATTGTGATTTCCATTCTAACAACGTTCGATTCTTCATTTTTTCAAAAATGTATGTGAGTTTCGGTTTAATCTGAAGTAACCTTTCCTTTATGCGCACAAGTCTCTGTTATTCTGATGTGATTCCAGTCAATAATCTTTCTTTTTTATTATTTTCTACTGATTACAATTATCGGAGATAGGGACCAGTTTATAAAGACCTAGTTTATCATATGTGTTTCTACTAAAAGCCAAAAATGCCGCAAAAATCTGATCTATTTTTAAATTTCTCTTTAACACGAAAAAATAAACGATGCAATCGGGAGAACGATTTTTTTATCCAATCGATCTCGATTTTCTCATTCTTTTTTAACTTTCAATGACCACCTACGAACTTTCTAATCGGAGTCGATCAAGATCAGCGGGTGAAGATTTCCTTTCTCCTAATCAAGACAATTTAAATTATTTGAAGAGTGCTTTGCTGCATGAGAAACAAAAATAAAAATAAACTGCTATGGCAAACGATAAATGGTCGAATAAAACGAATACATATCTACGCTAAAACCATAGAACTTAGTCTTCTTTCTCTTTGTACAACAGCATTTTCATTAACGATAATAGAAAATTCATAATTTATTAATTAATAGAAGAACTAGATGCCCATGTCGTCAAAATCGCCGCTGGCAATCATGCTGTGCGAGACTTGCTAATGTGATGTGAAGCGAAACATTTAATTTGCATCACAAGTTTTACTACATATTTGTAATGGAGTCGTTCATATACAGGTTGTACTATACTAATGACTCATTTATAATAACAATGGCATATAGATAATGAAATGAATAACATTGCATTTTAGATCGGCTGTGAAAGTGACATTGCACTATAATGAACATCGCGCTTTTATACTTAGATCAATTATCGTTTTGCTGAAAAATTTCAAAGTCCCAAACTTTTAATCGACCTACTTTCGGATGCTCTAGAAAAGAGATAATACATCCAGGAAGTTTCAAAATGGAACATTCCCACATTCAGTCGCAGAACTCGGTACTCGCTTTTGAACTTTTCACACAGTACTTCCAATTCCCTAAAATCGGACAGACTTAAGGGTGACGAAAATGACACATTTTTAAGGGTAAAGGAAAATATGCGCACGATCGCATCGTTATTAATGTGGTTATGCTTCGCACCGCATTAATAATAGAGAGTATTATTTTGTCATACTATACAACGTTTGTAAAAATGTAAAGTCTGCCTTCACGTATCAGATGTGAGTGAAGCGGGATTTTTCAACATTTTGTCTCCTAGCATTTTCCTTCCGTATCGGAAAAACTTCTGAAGCTATTTCGTCTCATGTACAAAAATTTATTGTCATTCTATCTTCATTTATTTAACGCTTATCGCATCAAAAATACAAAAAAGAAATGAAAGTCTCTCCGCAATTCTATGATCGATTTTTGACATGTCATTAGTTTCAAACAGTGTGCAAAGAAAGAATGAATTTTTCTGTCTCGCCTCGACGAGACCGTTTCGCCGGCCTCTGTCACATACATATAAGCTTTAGAGAAGATTTATTCATATAAGAATCAAGGGTTACACATCCAAGATCTGAACTAATTGGTTACAAAAACACTTTCTCTTTATGCAATAAACATTTTTCTATTTATATCGAAAGCTAGTAGATTGTCAACCAAATGTGTGCTAGGATAGATCATAACAATCGCAGAGCGTATGTTTAAAATATAATGATATTCGTCGTATGAAAAGAAATTATTTTATACAGAAATTAAAGCAGCGCTGTAATCTTAGAATATCTCACTCGAATGAGATTGTCTGTAACAAACGAACTATACAGATCCTTTTTGAAAGTTAGTTTACTTTCGTAGTATTGATTGACAGATTATCAAGAAGAGAGAGTTTTGTTGTATTTGCATTGATGAATAATGCACATCCGCCCGACTGTCTCATAGGAAACAAGGAAATTTTTTATTCAAGAAAAATTCCATAACGTCCGGACTTCTCTCTGTTCGCTTATGTATTTGTAAAGATAGATAGTTGGGCGTATAATTCTCTTTCACAATAAAGTTGACGAGAATATAAATAAAATAGAATATATGTTCATTTACTTTCCGAAATACACATGCCTTTCATGTTTTTATCGTTTTTGACAAGCTGATGGTGAACAGTGCAACAGATTGTATTTCAATAATTGGTCATAACGTCAAAAAATTAGTGTTCAATATTGTTATTGTAACTGTTGGAGGATTGGCATTCACTTACATATCACTCGATTTTAGAACTATCTAAATTATTTAAAAAAATGGAAAATGATTTTATCAGATATGAATGTGATCCAACTAAATTTGAAATGATCCTGAGTAAAACTATTGGAAACGGCAGTTATGAACAAGCAACGATCAAAGAAGAACCAAGTGAGTTTATACTGCCTTATAGTGAGAAAATGTATAGAAGCGCGGTAATCAAAATTTGTTTTATTCTTCGATATTATCAGCCACAATTCCCACAGTTTGCTTACACTAGGTGCTTTCATAGCATCAGTCTAATATGCAAGAATAAAGTGGCGTTACGATCAAATAATGATTACTTTTTGCTCAGACTCAATATCAAGCTAAATGAAACAGCTTCTTTCGCTTTGTACAGCAAAAATCATCATCGTTTTTGTCCTTCTATTACTTGTAGTAATGGAACAAGAATTATCGGAAAATAAACCAAATATCATCTATAAAAAACGCTCACGTATTCAATATACACAACAGCAAGTGAGTTGGACATTATTAAGATTATGAAGTTACCATGTACATGATAAAGTCATTTTTTAGTTACACATTCTTGAATCCACATTTCAACTTCATCATTATCCAACCGTAGATATTGTCGACAATTTAGCTGATGGACTCAAATTACCAACACAAAAAATATCTGTATGAGTTAAACAGTCAAATGCTTATAAGATTTCCATTGATACTAACTATTTTTGTAGGTATGGTTTCAAAATCGTCGATCAAGAATGAAAAAAGAGTCAAAACAACCAAAAAAAATTTCTAATAACCAACATCAACAATTAGTATGTACATTTTACCGTATATTCTAAATAAACTTATTTTTCATTGTTTAGAAACCAACTAATCATACTCCACCACCTCTTTCTCCTACGTGTTTTTCACCATCACCACCTCCTCTTTCACCCATGATCGAAGAAATGTATCAGAATACATGGAATAAATATAGGTAACATAATTAATAACTAAATGGACTGAGAAATGTATCGATTAATATTCCTATTATTTTTAGATATTCATCTGACTATTCCCAGCCACTGTATACTTATAGTGCCATGACTGCACCACCACCTGCTCACTACAATAATCATTCATTATCTGTGAATCATCCTCATCAATCATCTTACCCATTTTATAATTCAACTAATTTTCAATATGGACATTAAATACAATATTTTGCTTTTTTTTGTATGAATTTTGTCTACACAATATTTGTTCGCATATGTACATAAATAGAATTAAATTATTCGAAACATTTGTTTGTTGTTTTTTTTCGCAACAGTTGATTTTTGCTGACTTTGATGTCTTAAAAATAAAATTGTTCGAAAAGTAAAAACTCTTGAATTTTGAGCATATTCATGGATATAGCAAAGAGTCTGTTTTCTTAACAATTAGGTTATCAATTTGAAGTAACAAGTTAGAAGACATAGTTCAAAATAAGACTTTGCAGAACACATCCACTTTAAATTCAAAAGCATATTCAATCCAATAAGATCGATGATGTTATTGTTATGTAAATTTATAACTAAAAGTTCGATCTGAGCGAAAACATCCGATATTCTAAAAATCGCTATTTTTAACAGGGAAGGACTGACTTAAATGTGTTACCCTCGTTTTTTTGTAAGTTCTTTCTCGTAGAACTGATGCCTACATACAAACAGGCACAGAAACTAAGAAATTTTTATGCTCCATACAAGACTATTTTCAAAAAAACCTAGTTCCGATCGCATTAAAAGTCCTGTGGGACCGGGATGTCTAGGTCTCGATCCCGATTCAGTAGAAAAGATTTTTCTGGATCCCGCCCTCGAAAAAAGTCCCGCGGGATCGGGATGAGATCGTCCCGTAGACCTCTTAAGGACAGCAGACCTCTCTCTCTCTCTCTGGGCTACAAAACTAGACCACTTCCAGCGTTCCGCGATGTTTTAGAGAAGAGGCTAAAAAGGTCAATTTTTTAGTTTTCAAAATTTTTCTCTCCATCCCAATATCTTCAAAATTATTTCTTATTTATAGCTTGATAGAGCAAAGTGTTCTCTTCTTGATGAAACATCTTCCAAAATTTCTCAAACGTTTTTCGCAGAGACATAAGCTGTGTTTTTCTTAGTTTTTTTTTGCGAGTTTTCGTAATCAAAATGTTAGATTTTATCTAGCGCTTTTACCATTTTTGTTATGTTTCAAGTAGGAAAACTCAAAAACAAAAAAACAAAATGAGCGTTTTGAAATATCGTCGAAGTTATCTGTGCTAACATTTTGGACCAGATTGGATGAAGTTTTCGGTAGGGCATAATGTATTCCAGTGAAAATCGAAGTATATTCAGAAAATCCATGGAAGATCATGTCAGAAAATTCTGGACAAAAATACGTCGATTTTCTTTTTCGATGGTCTATCTTTGGTATAAATTTGAATTCGATCGAACCTTTGTTTTCACCAAACTTTATTATCGTTAACCAGTTTCTTTACGTATATATTTTTTGCAACTAATTACATCTGTCAGCCACAGGACAATATTTTTTATTAATAATTGTGAAATCCACGTATAGTTTTAAACAATATGTTCGTAAATCATAATCAGTCTCGTGAACAACGTCATTCATACCTCGACTATAACAATCATCTTAATGGAAGCGAGGAAAAGTACAAAAGAAAAATGTATTCATTGTAGAATATGTCGATCCTAATAAAACTACTAAACGGTCGAATTTTTGCTCCGGTTTTCCGGTGAGAAAAGTTGCACGTGTATGTTGCGTTTCTTGTGTCCGGGCATTTTACGTTTTTTCTTCACAATTGTATGGATAGTAAGTAGTCTTCTCAATAATAACTCAATACGTGCATGTGAGAGTATATTATGATAATCAATGCAATGAATAACGCATTATATGGAATCGGAGAGCTAATTCCTTTTTCTACTAATCTGATTCAAAATAACATCCTTTTGTTCGAATCTGTATGTGTGTACAGTTAGATAATGTATCTCATTTTTGAAAATATATTTTCTCATTAATTTAATATAATTTAACAGTAAAAAGAATATAAAAGATGGAATAATGAATAAAGAAAAATAACAATATTTTCAATTTATCATGAAAGAAAAGAACAAGTTTACACGATTCAATCCCGATTCGTCGACACTCACTCTCACACCGCCCCTCCCGCCTTTGAAATTCTTTGATGTATATTCTCTGAAGTGTCCGATTTGTCGACGAATCGGGACGATACCGTTTACACAGATCAATTGCTATGGATCTATTATCAGACACAAAAAATTGTTGTATGTATCTATCTTTTCTGACGACAATTTATACCACTTTTATTCGATATACGGATGGATAGGTAGCGAATAATAAAATAGATTTTGATCACTCTATTCGATTATTTCGCTGCAAATGAAAATTTTTGCTCTTAGAGAAATCCCTGTAATTCTGAATAGAATTTCCAGATATTTTACAGTAGAATTCACAACTAGAATGGTAATTTATCCATCTCCTAGTTTTGTTGTACTCAGATCTTCTCTTTCATACATTCACTGTACTCACAATTCTACTGATTTCTTTTGCATATTTATTACATTAAGGGGGCACTTTCAGGAAAAAACTTTTTTATTTGACATCCGAGTTCGATGGCGCTTACAGTGACTAATACCTACTGTTCAACCAACTTATGCTAAAAATTCAAGATCGAAATGTTGAAGTGCTGCCGAGTTATTGCGTGACAAGGGGCAAAATTGGGCTCTTGACAAAACGCAAACCCATATTTTAAGCAATGATGTCATCATTTCATTAATTATAATTCAGCACCTTTTCACAAAACTAGTATAACTCCGCAAGGCGAAGCCCTAAAAACCTGCGGAACATCTTATTTTGATCAGAACACTCTGCCCAACATAGCTCTATAGCTGTTAATACGGACAACCTTAAAAATTTTAATTGAAATGTGAAATTCAGAAAAGGTGGTTTTTAGGGCTTTCAGAAATCTTTTTCAAAAATCTCCAGAAACATTGAATTTTTGGCAAACTAAGATACATCCTAAAAAATGATAGTGTAGGATACTCAGACATTTGCTTACTTCAGTTTCGAAGGTTTTTAAAGAAATAAAATTCTTGAGGAGGGGTCCTCTTAAAATGAAGTCAATTGTTGCTGTACGCTCAACTCTAATATCTTGATACGTTGACGAACAAATTTAAGATAAATAAGGAATTTCTGTATATCCATAATCGAATATCGTCTGAGCAACTATGATCGCTTGCGAAGTGACATCCCCAAGTGGTACTTTGGGATTTGGGCGAAATGTATCGTTCATTCTAAAAGTATTGTAAATTCTCTGCAACCTGGTTATATTAAAAATTTGATGATATTTATAAAAATGTATAATATTTTACTCAAAGACAATGAGTTAGATTATTATTCCAAACATATCAACTTGCAGCTGAAGAATTTCTCTACAAAACCGTGTATTTGATGAGATTTTCTAATGTATGTGTCAAACATTATGATCGATTGAAAACTAAGAATTTTTCGACCAAAAAAATTAAAAATTGCTCTAACTCGGGATTCATCTAATAGTGGCAGCTAAAAATAGTATATTTATGATTAACAGTTCACTATACTGCTGACGATATGTTCGTCAAAATTGAAAAGTAACTTGGGGATATTTCTCTATTAGCTGTAAATAGTTTTTTTACTGTTTTTACCAATATTTAATATTCACTAAATGAAATAACCGATATTATTTAAAACGAGCTTCGATTTTGCCATATCGTTTTCATAGTGTTATATAAAAAAATTACGTTTTGATCGAATGCAATTAAAAATTTAAACATTTTGGAGATAGTTGAATAATCGTTTTTCATTGACTGTTAGACTTAACTCTTGAAGAAGAGATTGCTATTTTACTTCATACAAATTCAACTTTTATAAGAAAAATCCTGTTACCATTTAAATTGTGTACCCATTTTAGATTAACAAACACAAGTAAATTTTGAATTAAAAAAAATCAACGATGACATAATTGACTATATGTAAGATAGAAAAAAAAACCCCGTTAACAACCGGTGTTTGATAATTAAACAAACATCTACGAAATGAAAAAACTATTCATGCAAAAAAAAAAGTACATTAATTACAAAAACCGGAGAAATAAGATTATTTCAGATTATGCTTCTTCCAAAACATACTCATTCTGATTGGCATAACGACTTTTTCGTTCACGTTTACCAGTCTAAAAAGAATGAAGAGAAATATTATTGATGAATGTTTTATCTCAAAAATGGCAAATAATAATTTATTTTATTATCAATTTAAAACGACCATTCTCATCATTCATTAAAATACTTCCATTTAGTAACTGTAAGAGAACATATTTTATCTTACCTTCATAGTTGAGCTTTGTGGGCTATCCTCTTTTGAGCTTTCGTTCATAACACTACAACGATGGCATGACCAACCATAACCCTATAAAAAAATTCAATGTCGATATATTTAATAAGTCAAATGTCAATGATAATATCTTTTTTCTTCTGATAAAAGTACAATTTTACATTATTCTCATTTTCTACTCTTTACATACTCGTGTTTTGGGATATGCGGTTAATGGAGGCGTACAACATTGAAAATGATAATAATTTTTACATTCATCACAACTAAAATAAAACATACAAAAAATTTTCGATCAACAATTATGTTTTTCAGTTGTTTGAACGTACTCGGTCATATTCTCATTTGCTCCCTTTTGTTCACATTCTCGACAAACTGCTCCAATCGGTGGTTCGAAAACACTTTTTCTCGTACGACGACCTCGAGAACGTGGCGTTGTTGAAGATTTTTCGAGCGGCTCCTTTTTAATTGATGTTGAAAACGTGGAAGATGATTCCGCAGTAGTATGAGACGGTTGAGATGTTGACGATCTCAATTCAATTACTTCACCATCATCTTCGTCAAAAAAATCAAAAATAGACATTGGATCAGATAATTTACTATTTTCAGCAGCCATAGCACGGTTTTGTTTAGTTCCAGAATTTTTCTTTGATTTTCCTGTCGGCGTCAGATTCTGTTGTTTGACAGTACTATTTGCTTTTGGTACGTCTTTCACACTAGATGGAATGCTGGTTGCCGATGCATTTAACGACTTTCGTTGCTGTTTTGATTTCTTTGGCGAGTCTGGAAAAAGTTAAAAAAACAATTGAAAGGATAAAATTCAATTCTTATGTAATAAAATATCTTACCGACTGAAACAGTCTTTGTCGCATTTACTTTTGATACACGTTTTTTAGCCGATTTTTTCTCCTTTGCAGCTGATGAAGATGTCGATTTTGACGAGCCTGGTTCTCTAAAAAAAATGACAAAAAGTAGATGAATCAATCACAAAAGGAAGAATAGATATAAACATCGATCTAATACTGAAAATTTTTGGATTACTTTTCTTGTTTCAATTTTCAACGGATCCTAGTCAAAAAACTTTATCAGTTTTTCAAAAAATGCTTATGTGTCATAAGAAAGATGTTTGTTTATTTCATACTTGTTCGGTGTTTGTCTTTCTGAAGTACTTGGTGGAGTTAGAACTGGTTCAGCTCTAAGAAATCGAATGATTATTATATTAGAAGATATGCAGAGTATAAATAGAAGTGCTTACATGACCGATTTTCGTTCTGGAGTTGTTGTTGAATTTTTTCTTGTGAATAATTGTTTAATTAACATTGCTCGATTTGGCGGAGGCGTTGTAGTGCTTTTCAGAGGTTTTTGTTCTTGGACATCATTTGATTCATCACCATTCAATGTAACGTGTGGCAGATAATCATATTCTCCATTAACTATTTCTGTGACTGCAGACGAGGTCGATGAAACTGTACGAGTTTTTTTTTCATTATCATTCTCCACAGCGGCAGATGCCGGTCCCATTGTGTACAAGGTATTTTCATCATCATCTGAACTTAACGCAGTTTCAAACGGATCGTAATCTTTTGCTTCTTTTGATTCGACAGCTGGGGCTGATATTGTAGTAGATTTATCATCGATCGTTTTCAAACGTTTAGTGCGAGATTTTTTATCAGAAGAAGATTGTTGAACAGATAATGCACGTTTTCGAGAGGTTGAAGGTAGTGTCGGTTTTTCGACATTTTGTGTATTCGATGTATTATCGTCCTAAAACAAACATAAGGTCTATGAAGGTACAGAATAATGTCTTATAAATGCAAGTAGATATATAAGTGTCACAATAACTTACCATTGTTTCATCCACATTTGGTTCTGTTGTTGTTTCAGATCGTGGCTTTGTAGTGGGATGAAGAGATGAACGTTTTGAAGGAAATTTTTCATCAAATTGACCCTACCAATAAAAAAATGAACAAATTTTGTCTTGCGTTTTCCCTCACTTTACGTATCCCTTACTTTATTAACACCTTCACGTAAAACAAGTTCATTTGTCTTTCTCGGACGAGTTTTTCGCGGTTGATTTACATCAACATCGATATCTTTCAATTTTTCTTGTTTATCAACACATTCTGCGCATTGCCTTAGAAGAAAAGTATCTTATAATATAGGGACCTAGAGAGAGATTTTCTACAACGCACCATTCATAATTTTTTAGTATCCATGTTTTTATTTGTAGAGCTGGTTTTAGACAGTCACCATGAAATGTTTTGTAGCATTCGCAACATTTAACCATGTAATGGTGACGATCACATTTTTTACATATTGTGCAACTGAAACGATTAGACCCTTTAAAATAAGTCAGTGCAAATATTGTATACATACGAGTCATCTTTGGACGGTAATAACATCATATCCTCTTTTGTTGTTGTTGATGATGATGATTTTTGTCGACCTTTTACCGATGGTCCCGAATCAGCTAAACGCGAACGTGCAGCATGAGTAGTGCTGGCACTGGTTGTATTAGTTTGTAGTACTGATCCGTTTTGATCATGAGTTGATGGAGTAAAAAGTGGTAGTTGACAATCGTACAGTTTGAGAACTTCTTGTAGTTTTTTATAACGCGAAAATGTTGTTTCATAAGTTTGACGTTGATCGTTATATTCAGTTTGAAGCTAAAGAGAAACATACGAGACTGTTGAAAAGTAGCATGAAATTTCCTCATTAAAGAATGTTGAAGCTAATCGACTTACCGCTGCCTGTTCAGCTAGCAGTTCGCTGTCAACAGTGTCATTCTCTAATTCAGCTAAACGTTTTTCAGTCTCATCAATTTTCAAACGAATTTGACGAAGTTCTTCTTCATTAGCTAAAACACAGGCATCATGAAGAGAAAATCTCTCAGAAGACACTTTTATAGCAAAGAAACGTAGTTTATCCTCCCTTCAATACTAAAAAATCATAAACATATTATAGATGAAATATAAGAGGAATATACCTGGAAATGCGATTAATGGATTTGTGTTTGTAGATGTTAAGTCTATATCATCCTCTTCTCCATGAACTCCATTTGCTGATGTTGCGGAGGCTGTATGTTTATGTTTAAGGCGAACATCTTTCTCATAGAATGCTTTCAGCGCTATTGGATCAGCCATTAAAGAACTAAAATGAGGGAGAACTATCAGAATAAAGTTTAGTAGATAAAACCAACTGATGAGATAATATCTGCTTTGCAAAAATGGCATTCTATCGATTCGTGTTTGATTGTTCATGTTGTCATATAGACCGATAGACATTTGTACAAGAGTACTTTAGCCATCTTTTCTCAACTCAAATCACATCTCTAAATTTAAACTATCCGACAAAGAACAGATGTGTTATCTAGGTCATTTATATAAAAGAAACAATTTGAAACAACCAGTAGTTTTGCTTCCAGCTTAACCATAACAATGATTTTAGTAATCGATCTTTACCGTGCAACATGTGATTTCGTCGGTTTTGGTAACCTTGGAAATGTTGTTAAGCGTTTTTTGAATAATGGTCGATGCTCTGCTAAAGCATTTAACATTTCATCCTTCAAAAGAAAAGATGCTTACTGCATAAAATAAATCGAACGTACTATACTAAACTCTTACATCAATATCTGTTGCGTTTCGTTTATCAAGTTGTTTTTGTTGTATGTCCATCATTGTATAATTTCGTTTCACTTGTTTATACAATTCGGATGATTGATGATTTTGACAATAAATCTCACATTCATGTTTGGTCTATAGAGAGATATGGAAATACTTATATTATTAGCCAGATGCCTTACGCCCAAGAACCATGATAGCTTTAAACTGCAAAGTTTGCGTACATCTAACCTAGACGATTTTTTGACCATCCTACAAATTTCAGTCTCTTTGACTGGATGGCTCGTAAAGTACAAGAATTTCATTTCTTCCAGTAAATGCTAATAATACATGAATAACGCCTGCTAAACACGTAATTTTTTCCATCAGATATGGTCCTTCCTATCTCAGATAGTGAAGTAGACAGAGTATTAGGTTTCTTTCAACTTCAAGGCATTTTAGTCGTACTATCACTGACGTTTATACTTTGTTTTTTCTATGCAAGAAAATATGGGTAGTTAGGCTTACTTTTATACAGAATTTCAACTTGAAAGCTATCATTATCATTGTTCTTGAGTTACTAAGAGGCATATACTACAGATAGGATCGGTTCTTATTTAAACTTAAACGAAACCCGAAGACCTTTTTTAAGTAGAAGCGAGTAAAAAAATGTTAAAAATGTACAGGAATCCGTTTTCCATTATATAACATGTTTCCATTCTGAAGTTTTAAAGTGTTTTAAACAAAGAGTGATTGTATCAGCATCTGACGTCCTCATATAGATTTTAATAAAACTTTTAGTCAGTTGAAGTTAGGAAGCATTCTTACTAAGATGTTTCGTTTCACAACATTTTCCTTTATTGCGGATACTATTAATCAACCTTTTTCAAATCGGCGCCACAACGGGCCACAATAATACAGAATACCTTAGAATAAACATCACGACGCAAGAGAGTGTGGAAAATTTTTGCGGCGTTAATTCATTATTTCCCTCGGTATTGTGAGGTAATGTAGAAATTAATGATTTGCAGGTAGGTTAAGAACAACTACGATTTTTGCACAATATCCCACTATAGTTCGGTGTTTTTCACTATAAATAACAATTGTTTTTAATAGCGATGACTTCTCTGACCCCAAAAAACTTTTTTTTTTCAAAGTCTTTTATTCAAAATTTATTCCAACCCGAACTAATCCCATCTCTGATATATACTTTCAGTAATCTTTCTATATACAACGTAATGAAAATTGAAAACTTACTATATCTCCGTGTATTTGCAGAAATCCGTTTTTATTTGCACACGACACATGAAAGGAATTTGGACATAAACCAGCATCACATTGAACAGTTACGCCTGTTCTAGCATAACTCGCATTTTCACATAATTTACAAGGCTAAAAAAATCAACGAAAACGGTATATTTAATGTAATAACTTAACAGGCATCATATTAGAAAGAAAAGCAGAATCATCCATGCATCCATATTAGCAGTTTTGGTCCTACTTTATTTCCAAATTTTTGTGGTGGTATATTCGACAGATCAACCGGTGTATAATAAATTTCTTCGTATAAAAGTACATTTGGAACTGTCATTGCACAAACAACATGACACCAGCTGGACTCCAGAGTAGGCCAAAATGCACCACCGCGCTCGGGACACAGGGCGCAGATCTAGTCAATAAATAATTTACAAGCTCTACTATAGCTAAAATAGCGAAAGTACTTACCGGATCATCAATTTGAGCTAAACACGGTGAACAAAACCAATATTCTGATGGTGAACTAGAATCAGATGATTTATCATCCAACGTATCGGCATTATAACAACCTAGAATATGCGAACATTGTAAATAAAGCAATAGAGGTGTTGTTCTCGTTTCAACTATGAAAGGATAAGAAACAGCTGACAAGTATCTGTCATCATACATCCTTTCGTTCTCTCTTTATTAATGATTAAATGGCAACAACCTACTTTCATGAACAATGAGTCCGCAATGGTCACAGAACACAATTGGATCACTATCATCCGTGCTAGAATAAAAGTGAGATTCATAAAACACTGTACCCTTTGAGCACGACAGAAAGTCTTACCTTCCATCTCCCAAACATATAGAGCAAATTTTTGTTTCAGGTATCAACTGAAAAAATGATATATAGAATCAATCATTACATATGACTGCCGTTAAAACGTTAACAAAATTATTGCTTACCATTTTCGAGTCAGCTGTTGAATTACTGCTTGAATTAATATCTACTAGATCAATACTTTTCCGCATAATTCACAATTTTATCTTTAAGAAAAACAAACTAATAAAAGAATTTGAACAAGGAGAGCATTCAGTAGTGAAATAGACACGAAAGATCTATTAACAATGTTTTAGAGATAAACAGGAACGAAAGAATGCCAGTAGTTGATGAGCTCATAGTTGAGTGTTGACCAGTAAAAAATTATAGACGATAATAATAATTACTTAGAAAGTATAGGTGTATTACACCGACTAGAGACTGCTAAAACTAATTTATTCATTTTTCTCTTATTATTATATTTTATCCAACTTCCACTTTCTATGATATGGTTTTTGTGCTCTTAACAAAGAATATTTACTCGATTTATCATTAGTCGACAAAATCCAATCAATTGTTATTTCATCGCCTCAGCAAATATAATGATGGCGCCAAAAGCTCTTTTATGAACAGATCAGCTAACTGATTTCTATACTTCTCATAGATTTTGTTAGCGGTGGCACATTTAAAAAGATTCCCATCTCATGATCGAAAGATCATTATGGATCGATTGCAAATATCTGGAATCAAAGATTGTAATAAAATTTCCGCACCATGAAACAAAAGAAAAAACAAAACAATACGATTTTATTGTTGCTAAAACTACTGTTACTGTTTAATCACACATGTCTGGTTCTGGTATTTTCTTGATGTAAACGTCTTAATACAATCGTGAATAGTTAGTTTTTGAAAGAACATAAAAAGGAGATAGTCGTTAAAGGTTAATATAATTCTTCGTTTTCCTAAACCCTTAAAAAAAATTTTTCCCCCAACGGCCGTCAACGCAAACGGGTAGATTCTGCACCTTTGGGCAACTGCGAGAACAAGTTGAAATATTGTGAAATATTTGATACTAGGCGATAGCTCTAGTGAATGCACTTGGATCCAAGTACTTAGAATTATTACTTTGCTTGCGTAATGAAATTTATACTGGCCTTTCTTTTAAAAATTAACTTTTAAACATTTACCTGACTTGGTGAGCACTTGAACAATAAGTATTTGTCAAGTAAAATTGCAAGTACTTTTACAAAGATTCATGACAAATAAACTTAGTATTGGAATCGTGGAGAAGTACCTGTAAAAGTTCATGGCAAGTACGTGGTTTTGAAAATACTTACTAATTTTTTCCAGTGTTCACTAAGTAGTTATCAAGTATGTCCACCTGATTCTAGTCTTCTTTAAATTGTATATGAACAAAAAGTTAGAAAAAAACCTTTTTTTCACTACATTAATAATATATGTCTTTTTTTGCAGGCGACAATTTCTTAAAGTTGTTTTTTTTGCTTGTGTATTTATATAAATGTTTTGCAGATTTTTCCCGATTGACACTGACAACATCTAATAGCAGAAGCGGTTTCCGCATAACAGATGCTCCAAGACAATTTACGCCCCTAGTACAAACATGTCATGTTCCACATAACTGTTAGAAGTGGTGAATAGAAGCTTTAAATGCTTTTCGTAGTACTATACCATGCAAATAATCAGATCTTGTTAGTTTTCAACCATCCATAGAGTGAGCAGATCCGAATGGAGATATCCTAGTAGAAATATTTTATTAGATGATAAATATAGTCAAGATCAATTTAGACTGTAGACACATTTGGTAAGACAGTATTTGTTTACATTTTGAAAAATAACACGGGAAATTTGCTCTCATAGATAGAACTCGATAATGAAAAAACTAGATAATCGACAAATTTTCGAATATATCTGCTGCACTAGATGCTATACAAAATATAAATAACTAATGGATTTCATTAATAATCAACTTAAGCGTAATTTCATTCTCCGTGTATGCTTTATATATTATTATACATAAAAAAGTGACTTATGAAAAATAAACCCAGAGAAGAATTTTAAAAATTATCATTATCATCATCGTCATACGTTTATATGTAGAATTAAGTGTATAAAAAAAGTGAACCGCATAGAGAAAGAATTATATGTCTATGCGGAACGATGAACACGTAGAAAATCTCAATTACATTCCATAAAAAAAATGTAGTAGTATAGTAAAAAAAGGAAAAGAAAAGAAGAACAATGTATGTTTAATTCATTAAACAAAACATAACAAATAAAGAGACAAACAATAGAGTAGGTATGGGCAAGAAAAAGTTAGCAGTTTGTTTCGTTCACTGTTTACACTATATGAGAAAGAAAGCATGTATGCACAATCAATACACCATAGCACCAACAACGATAGTTCAATTATAGCTTGAGCAAAATAAAAAGGATAGGCAACACTTTAAACAATAAACGAATACACACACACGCACACGCACACACACACACACACACAGAAAAAAAATTAGACTATTTGTTTATGAAGGAAAAAAAATGAGATTTTTACTTTACCAATCGAAAGAAAGAAAAAAAACACAACAACAAAAAATGACTATATTGCCTGATAAGAGTAAGAATATTAATAAAGGAAGCAGTTTACTGTCTCTTATATGTTTGTTTTCTTCTCTCCCTTCCTATTGCACAAGAAAAACAACAAAAGTTGATCTAACTTTCTAAACTAAAACGAGAAAGAATATAAAATTATAGAAATAGACAGAATAGCGTACACTCAGAAATAATAATAAT